>JAECUM010095414.1:0-205158 GCA_016617855.1 Megalonaias nervosa
CATGTAGCATGATGTCCCACCCAGTCACATTATCCTGACACCAGGCCGACCAGTCCTAACACTAACCTCTTAATGCTGAGCGCCAAGTGAGGCAGCTGTTAGTACCATTTTTGTAAGTCTTTGGTATGACTCAATCGGGGATCGAACCCACGACCTCCCGTATCCGGGTAACTAAATGATTAATAAACTAAAAATGAATCAATCATTTAATTAAAAAATCTAAACAGGTATGATTTTATTTCGTTTTATTTGTGTGTGGATGACCATTTGGTGTCATGATTTTACTACTTGGTTTCATTGTTCTTAGGCAGTGTACCCAGCATGGTATTGGTTTGTGATTGTCATTAAGCTCTGACTAGTTTTCTCTGATATTTTATATTCTGCAGTAGGTTACTACTGGTTCCATGATGGGCTAGTGTTTGTTGATGATCTGAAATATATTTGGGTTGTCTGGATGGTATGTCAGGATAAATGATATCTGATCAACATTTTCCTTTTCTCTATATCTTAAGTGGTGACTATTTTCTTTTGTTCATTTGTTTTAATGCCTCCACAATCATGTCTTTGTCATAGCCTCAGTTCATTGAATGTTCAGACAACTCCTCAGACCATTTTATGTTTTGAATGTTGCATCAGATCAAAGTCTGCACATTTTTAGTGCCTGGCTGTATGGAATGTTCTGATTGCAAAGCTTGAATGACAACTGTTCTAAGTGGAATCCTTTGGATGACAGCTGTATGGAATGTTCTCAATATAATGCTTTGAATGACATCTGTATGGAATGTTCTGAATGCAATGTTTGAATGACAGCTGTTCTAGGGTTAATCCTTTGAATGACACTGGAATGTTCTGAATGCAATGTTTTGGATGACAGCTGTATGGAATGTTCTCAATATAATGCTTTGGATGACAGCTGTGTGGGACGTTTTGAATGCAATACTTTAGATTACAGCTAGATGGGAAAAGATACTCATAATACTTGTGTTTGTCAGTTGGTGTTAAGTAGATTTCCATGTGAAGTTTGTTTTATACTAGTCTGTTTGTTGTTTCTGGAAATACATGGTTAGAGACATCAGCCATTTATTTTATTGTTTTTTATATAAAGTCATCCAGATTTTCTCTTCCATGCTGCCATTTCATTTCTATGTCAATAATGAAGTGTACCCCCTAGTATGGTGCAAATCTCACTGATGCCAAAAGTTGTCATTCCAGTCTTCCCATACAAATATTAGCATATGAGAGCCATCTTTGTAACCATGGCACTTCCACTGATTTTGGACTAACTCCAGAACTATGTGGCTCTTGCACAGCTCTTGTTTCCCATGCTTGTTTACATGCCTGTATTTTTTCACTGTGTTGGCTATTAGTATACAGGGATGTAATATCTAAGGAAAGAAGTGTTATATCTGGCAATAATGGTTCACTTGCTTTGCTTCTGAGGAGGTTATGTCATATTCTGAACACAAGATGGGAATTTGTGGACATGTGGTATATGATCTGGAAATTCTTATCTTCTTTCTGTGCTCATTACTGGAAATTATTAGTCTACCTTGTTTGCTGATTTAAGGAAGATAAAATCTTCCTGCTGTAAGAATTTTCTAGAGTTAAGTAGTCTTTGGTTTGCTGGTCTGTGTCCAATTGGAATGAATAATCAACAACACTTGTAATATTTTTTGCATCAAATTTTTGATACTATATGAAATTTTTTTAATTGATTTCACATATAAAAACTTCTGTCTCACAAGGTACAAGCCAACACATTTGACAAAACTTGTTATCCACAAGGATGAGTAGATAACAATGAAGGTTGCAGATTCTGGATACCACTCCTGGGACATGATGTGGATAGGGTCAATGAATAAAGTCCTTTCATTGCAAGCTGAATACCAGTACAGGAGGGCAATACTATTTGGGATGGGTTTGGACCAGATGAGTAGCAACAACTAAGGTTTTGACTAATAAATGAACCTCCAGGGATGAGGAAAGGAGTCATCAACAAAACATGAGCTGACTTCTGTTACCATTTCCATCTTAAGTAAAAGGGGAAAGTTCCATCTCTAGAGTATGTGTGTGTGTGTGTGTGTGTGTGTGTGTGTGTGTATGTATGTATGTATGTATATATGTATATGTATATATATATATATATATATATATATATATATATATATATATATATATATATATATATATAAAATGAGTAATCAGTACAGTAACTTGAAATGGACTCTTGTCACAATGAGTAGACAGAATCAGGTTGAACGTCAATGAAATAAGTGTTGTGTGTTGTGTGTTGGATTTTTAACGTAGCTTTAACAATTTTTCAGTCATATCGCTACGATGTCTGCAGTGTGGCAGTTTATAGTGATGTCTAGCACTGGGGCATCATGCCGCAGACATGCAGCATGATGTCCCACCCAGTCACATTATCCTGACACCAGGCCGACCAGTCCTAACACTAACCTCTTAATGCTGAGCGCCAAGCGAGGCAGCTGTTAGTACCATTTTTGTAAGTCTTTGGTATGACAATGAAATAAGAAGAGTCATGTTTGACCCAAATCAATAATTCCAGGCTAGTTACTCTACTAGGGCTGTGAATACCTAATGCATGTAACTATAACAGGAAGTATTACACTTTGTGTTTACTGTCGTTTTAGTGACCAGTCTACATCTACAATGAGAGTGGGTGGAGGGAGATGCCAATTTTTCATGTGATTTTCCAAGCATTAACATATTTATGTTTGTGGTTTGTAGGTTTAACACCATTTTGTTCAGCACACAATAGGCTATACATGGTGGTCTGTACAGCTGGTGAAGGTAGAACCCGGGAAAACACAAGAAAACCCACTGAACCATGGGAAGCAACTACTGTAGCAAGAAGGATTTTTGTGCACAGAAGTAAATAGTTCTGTTTCTGTGTATAATTACCCCTATGTGAATGTCAGGGTTATTCAATTAAAATCTACCTGGTTAAGGTGCTTTCATTATTTTCTGTGTAGGATAGGGTCTGAACACTTTTGAAAATTGTGCATGTATACATTTTACCTCTTTCTATTGCTGGTACTGTTAAAGGAAAGTTGCATTCCCCCAAACATTCACTATCTCCAAATAGATTTAAATGGAATATTATTTTCCGGAGAAAAAAATTGTAATAACCTATACAAAAATTTGAAGTAGCATAAGTACAAACTCCCAAACAGCCAAAATGTGTTGTCATTACCAAGTTACATTATCCCTGATGCATGGTTTTTGAAGTCTGAATCACATGCATGTCTGATACAAGTTTGATGACATCCTTGACGACATGCTTTTTCAGTCTACATCATGTCAATCTGATACAGGGCTCCTGACATCTTTGACAGTGTGGTTTTCTGAGACTTTGGCAGCACACTGTCACAGAGTTTAACTATTGACGACGAGGTGAACCTCCGCATTGCCAGAGCCAGCGCATCTTTCGGCAGACTGTATACCAACGTCTGGAATAGAAGAGGCATCAGCATCCAGACCAAACTGAAGGTCTACAGGGCAGTTGTGCTCCCCACACTACTTTACGCATGCGAAACGTGGACGGTGTACCAACGCCACGCCAGGAAGCTGAACCACTTTCATACAACAAGTCTCAGGAAAATCCAGAACATCAAGTGGCAGGACAAGGTTCCAGACACTGAGGTACTCACCCAAGCTGATCTCCCCAGCATCCACACCATCCTGATGCAGTCTCAGCTATGCTGGGTGGGACACGTTGTACGCATGCCAGACTACCGGCTGCCTAAGAGGCTCTTCTACAGCAAGGACAGCGATCCCATGGAGGTCAGAAGAAACGCTTCAAAGACAATCTGAAAGCTGCATTGAAAGCGTTCAACATAAAACCTGATTTCTGGGAGCAAGCAGCCAGTGATTGAGTCACATGGCGTTCCTCCGTGCACAAAGGCTCCAAGTTGTGTGAATCTAGCAGGAAAGCAGCAGCGGAGGTGAAGAGGCAAGCCAGAAAAGCGCGTGCCATCAACCCCCCTGGAGATGTCTCACTCATCCCTTGTCCTTTAAGCAAACGAACCTTCCGTGCAAGGATTGGCCTTATCAGCCACCTGTGCACACACAGAACAGAACCAGCCCCTACAACCCTCGGATGACTAGAGTGGTCCTCGTCGACTGGACGGATGAATGAGGATAACATCTCAATCTGAGACATGGCTATTGAAATCCTTGACAGTGTGGGAGTCTACATAACATCTCAATCTGAGACAAGGCTATTGAAATCCTTGACAGTGTGGGAGTCTACATAACATCTCAATCTGAGACATGGCTATTGAAATCCTTGACAGTGAGGGAGTCTACATAACATCTCAATCTGAGACAAGGCTATTGAAATCCTTGACAGTGTGGGAGTCTACATAACATCTCAATCTGAGACACGGCTATTGAAATCCTTGACAGTGAGGGAGTCTACATAACATACTTATCTGATATAAGCACCTAAACACTTTACAGGAAAGTGATATCATCCCTGACAGCATGGTCTCTTGTGAGACCACATCACACACATCTGGAACAAGGCCCCTGCCATCCCAGCCTGTATGGTTTTCTGAGTCTTTATCAAACAGCTATTGCTATAAGGCTCTTGACATCCCCAACTACATAGTTTTTGGTGTCTGTATTGTACATTTATCTTATGCAATGTACCTGATCAACTTACAGGAAGTGATATCATTCCCTGATGGTATTATTTTTTGAGTCTTCAATCATTTGTCTAATACAATGCTCCTGATCAAATTACAGAATGTGACATCATCCATAATGGCATGATATTTTCAACCTGTATCATGCACTCATCTGATTTGTATCTTGATAATGTGAAGAGATATCCCTGATAGCACACATTTCCAAGTCTGTATCATGAACTTGTCTGATAAAAAATTCTTGATCATATAGCAGGATTTGACAATATTCTTGATGCCATGGTTATCTTGGTCTGTGTAAAGCACTTGTATGCTACAAGGCTCCTAACTGCATAACTGGAACTGGCATGGTTTCCAAGTCTGTATCATGAACTTGTCTGATACACCATGACATCACCCTTGACTGCATGGCTTTCTGAGTCTGTACAGTCCTACCCACTTATATCAACAAGCTGCCTATGTCGACAAAATTGCAAAATCTCAGACCCATGTTCTATTATTACTACCAAATTTGTCATGCTTATGACATACTCGAGATAAAAACAAAAGCCATTGGTCCCAAACTGAACAAATCCTTTATTTTCTAATTGTTTATGTTGACAAGGTGCCAATTCTAACCCATATTCTGTTCAACTGTAAAAAAAAAATATTTCACGTTTGGCACCAGTCTTTAATGTTGCCATTGCATTAACAAAAGGGTATTTGTTTGGTCCTCCAAGTTTGGCCTTTTGCATTGACTTTAATAATGTTATGCACCCTTCATCAAAGCAAGCTGGCTACAATCTTCAAAAAAACCCAAAACAACACACTCTTCAACAAAGGAAGTCAGCACCAAACTTGAATGAAAGCAATGGAATCTGATTGTGTACATCTTCCGAAGTTGTCAGTGACTGGAACCACAGAAGTATGATGTTTTATCAACAAAATATGACAAAAATTTGCAACAACACAAAATAACCTTATCTGTACTATAAATAAACAACATAGTTGTTGTTGTTGTTGTTATAGGGTTTAACGCCATTTTTCAGCACGAGATAGGCTATACATGGTGGCCAGTATAAATGGTGGAGGAAGAACCCAGGAAAACCTCAGAAAGAACCACTGACCCACGAGAAGCTACCGGCAAGCATTCTCACATATCCACATTGGCTGAGCCCGAGACTACAACATAGAACAGATAAGGGTATTTCATGGTGCCACAAATCCTCTTTACATTTTATTGATAAAATGTTAAACTCCTGTGTTGGAACATGACTATTATGCAGTGAATGTTTCCTGTTTTGTAGGAAAAAAGTAACTTCATGTTTACAATGACTACCAACAGCAGCATAAAACAAAAACAAAATTTACAATCTTGTGAAACTAAATACCTGGCTGTCAAGGAAGTTAGATGTGTGGCATGTTTGTGAAATTTTCACTTGTTGATGGGTTTTGATTTCCCTATGAATAGCCTTATCTCCTTGGTAATCTCAGCAACATGATTACATGTTTCAGATCAAAATCTAGGCCAATTTAAGTGTGTGTAGCATGTAAACAGCTACTATCCAGTCATGTGCTGCTGGCGACAATGAATATCATAGTGAAAGTCTATTTTGCATTTGCTGTAAATAGGTACAATAACAAAATAAAAGTCTATATTGCATTTGCTGTAAATAGGTACAATTACAAAATAAAAGTCTATATTGCATTTGCTGTAAATAGGTACAATTGCAAAATAAAAGTCTATATTGCATTTGCTGTAAATAGGTACAATTACAAAATAAAAGTCTGTTGCATTCGCTGTAAATAGGTACAATTACAAAATAAAAGTTGAACAATGATGAGTGTTGTTATTTTTTAGTGCTGGCATGGCAAGAGAGGCTAATTTTTTGTACCCAACAAAATAATTATTATTTTCAGATTAAGAAAAATTATATGTAAAAAAAATATAATTATTTTGGACTACTGACCTTGTACAATAAATAATGGGGTTTAGATCTAAACAAGGCTTATGTGACACATGATGCTTGGGAACCTAACAGCACTGACGTAAAAATATAAACATAACATTGCTCTGTCTAATGTTGCTTTCAATTAAATTACTTTTTTTTTTAACTACTCAAATATGTTATAAGTTAATGTGGGTGTTGGGGCAATAATGTGTCAATGTATAAAATTATGTCTGCTGAGTGTATTTTGTTTTTTTAAAAAAATTGTTGTAGTGGGCAAATTTATGAAATTTATCCAGGTCAGATCAGCTCGAAACATTACTTGCTTAGATATCTGTTTCAGTGAATGTGTCTACATATGAGAGAGAAAGAGAAAGATAGAGAGTGAAAGAGGAAAATAAAAAGGTTACATGGTAATTGTAATCTTTATTGTACAGTTAGCTGACGACTGTTATTCCTTATATAAAAACTACAAGGGCACTACTATATTCCACTGGCAATTAAAACCTGAGTAAATAAACCGTTCTTGTTCTAATTAAGAGATTCAATGTCACTGGGCCTCATGGCTATGCAGATGTGTTATACATGCTAAATAAATATGCTTTGGTCTTTTCCAGTAAATACCGGACTGAAGACCTGATTCGCCTCAACAGATCAAAATAGTAATGGAAATGAGGCTACCCATGGGGTATTGAAAATGTGTTCAACACAGTTAAACATTTGCGCAAAGTTCACAGATAATTCTGTTTGGTTTTTCATTGAATGAAATTTTTTTTCTTCTTCATATACCAAACGTACTCGGCAAACAATACAGTGGTCGTTTTTTGCATATCTAAAAGATACATCAATATTTTTTTGAAGCCATTTGAAACGTGAACTTCGTTTCTTGATGCAAATAAAAAAACATAAAAATATGTAGTAAATACAATAAAAGAAAGAAATAATAAATGACCTTTCTGCATGATTATAATGATTACAAATGATGATGATGATATTTTGTTAATCTCCTGTTTCCACTATTTCATGCCTCAGTTAAGAACTTTCCCAAAGTTAATCACTATTCATAACTTGCTTATCAAAACAATAACCTGGTCAATGTATATACCTAAATCATACTTTGGTATATATTTAAAACCATATGAAATGGGAACCTGCCTTCAATTTTAACATCCAAAAATGAATTAAAATAATAGATAAATAAAAATGCAACAAAAATAATGATTTTAATCTCTTATTCTGTTGTAAAACTGAAAGGGCAATATTTTTGATCACTTTGGCAAACATAAATCATCACAGCAGAAACTTTTATGTACAAAAAATAAGGATACATCTTAGTAATTATTATTTGCATAGCTTGATTGTGTATGAAAAATGAAAGGGTCCGATAAATAACATTAAATACAGTAGTAGGTCAGCAATTTACTGTATGTGCCATCTACAAATTTTACTTCCTGGATGCAATATTTCCATCCAGGATCTACTATTATGCTGAGCTGGCTGTATATTAAAAATTGCATGAGTTTATGTTCTAGAGCAAAACTGCATCACTGAGTTTGGAATATTTAATAAATGCATTTTAATAAGTTTATAAAGATGTTTTTTGACATTTTTGCCTAAAAATGACAGTTAATGACATGTGTTTGAATAAGAGAATAAATGGCAGGAAAATGTGATTTTGGTAACCTGCAAGTTTCTTGTAACCTACACAGTTATAAATGGCCATTCGGATTATTCCTAATTTAAGCTGCTGGGTTTGAGTGTATGCAGCCAGCACAGAAATCAGGAAATCCATGGTGCAAAAAAAAAAAGGAAATCTAAAGAAGCCTATTGGATTCACCGACTGTGTACACTCCATCCCAGCAGCTTAAATCAGGGGTCAGCTCGCTGTGCAATAACCTCTGTACTTGATATCCTCTCAGTAAGTTCAAACAATGAGTTTATTGCTCACTACCAGCTGTGTTTATTTAACACCCTGGCTTCTATTTGTTTGCCTTCTGTAATCATAATTGATACAAATGGGTAATAATGTCTCCAGGGTAAATAGTATACACAATATTAACTTGCTTTAATAGTACTTTTTGGAACCCATGTAAGCATTTGCACTCACAGTCAATGTATTTTATAATAATGATTTTTATTGGTGAGATATTGTCATATTGTTAACATGTATATAATACACTCTTGGTTATTTTGCACCTTACACTGTGTTATGTGTGAATGGCAGGTGCCTTCAAGCAATGGGTTGATCTCTCGATCTTCAAGCAATGGGTTGATCTCTCGAACATGCTTTTGGTACAACACAACATGATTCATTTCTCTATATTCATATCAATGATGAATGTGTCATGTTAGCTGACAAAAGCAATATACACTATAGATGCAAACAATATATTTTGTCTTTAATAAATTGCTCATGAAGAACAAGAAAAAGTGAATAAATGATAGCAGTACAAGGTTAATTTCTTTCTTTATCAAATAAGGATGTTATTTATCTATTTTATTGTAGCATGCAGTGTGTGTTGGAGTGCTCAAAATGAACACAATTTATTTTGTTGCGAAAGTCTTGGGACATGATCTAGGTGAAAAAAAAATTTCACCTTAAGTTCTAGGACAGGAAAAAATTATTTTTTTGTGTCCTAATACCGTATTTCATGTAATTTTTCGTACATGAAAAAATTATCAATTTCATTGTACGAAAAACTATATGTAAAATAAATAATTATCATTTGGTGGTACTGATCGTGTACGAAAAATAAAGGGATCATACCTGAACATGTTCTACGGAACACATGTTACTTGACAACCTAATGGTACAAATGAACAAAGTAAATGTGTATTTTCTGTCTCATTCTGCTCTCAACTCAAGAATCTAATTACAATAAAAATAAAAGTACTCTAAAAGATTTTTGTTGTTATTAGTGAACAAGAGAGAGAGAGAGAGAGAGAGAGAGAGAGAGAGAGAGAGAGAGAGAGAGAGAGAGAGAGAGAGAGGGAGAGAGAGAGAGAATTTTTGTTGTTATTAGTAAACGAGAGAGAGAGAGAGAGAGGATTATGTCTCAGTGTGCAAGCTCGTCTGCATTTAGCATATGTAGCTGTTATGTTGTGTAATGTTGGCAAAATGAATAAGATGGTTTGAACATGTATTAGTTATGGGTATTATTTATTGGTAAATTGTACGCAACGATATGAGTCCACATTGTCAAGAAATTAAGTGCAACTTGTACTTTTACAGCAACAATAATCTCATTATCAAATTGCAATAAAAAATAAAGAACTTGAAATCATGTTTTAGTTAATGCACATGAGTGTGCACGTGTGTGTGTGCAAGAGAGAGAGAGAGAATGAGAGAGAGAGAGAGATGAAACAAAATTTTGTCAGTGTACAAGACTGTATTTATTCAGGGTGGTTTTTATTTGCAGCTTGTGCAAAGAGAAAAAAAGACTGTATTTTTCAGTTACTTGACGAGTGCGATAAATCTCATGTATTATGACCCTACTATATTCCATTATCAATAAACACCGCTAAATCAACAATTCATTCTTGTTTTAATTACAATGTACATTGTCACAACAACTACATGGCTAGGATGTGTTATTTACACGATAATTAAACATGCTTAACGCTTTGGTTATTCCAGTTGAAACCAGACTGAGGGCAAGAATCAACAGAAGAGGTCAAATCAGCAAGGCTGCCAGTAGGGAAATGAGGCTCTCTTTAGGGAAATGAAAATCTGTCAATGTGCTTTTGAAGCAGTTGTCCATACAGCAGATGTTATAAGGACAAGCGATCATGTGCATTACTTGTTATTCAAACTCGCCAATAAAGATAATAGTGGGGCATATCGTAGAATAGATTTGCAATAAAATGTTAATTATGTCCAAGTCAAAACAGAACAAGCACTTAAAAGATAGTATATGTATATATATGAATCGATTTAACGGAGTCAGTGACTTTCAAATTTACGATGGAAAATGACAAGGTTTTTATATTTTATGTTTGTATGAATTTAATGAAACAATAAGACTAGTTGAGCAATGGTAAGTGGCCTTCACTTTAGCACGTGCTGAGATGTAATTTTTGTTGGATAAGAAAACATCAAAGGGCTTCCGAACTCATTTTAAAATGCACGTGGTGTTTTGTTACGGTGATGAACTTAATAAGGAGAACTAAAAAAAGTAACAATAATATTTAAAGGTATGGTCTGTGAAGTCTTTTGTCCATTTGTTAATAAACACCAGTAGATATTGTAATGACAATAAGACAGCATATGCACATGGGCACCCGCATGATTTTTTGCACGTGACCGACCTTGACCTATGCTGCGGGTGCCCATGCTTATGCATCAATCATTGTATTTTCTCGCCAACAATTACTAATTTTTGTAAAAACAAAATGGCAATATGGATTTTTCGAAAAATACAAAGTGATATGTATGAAAAATTATGATACAGTTAAATAATTGTTATTTTGATAACTGGATTGTATATGAAAAATTAAAGGGTACAAAAAAATACATGAAATATGGTATATATGGTAAATACAAATAAACTATATTGACAATATTAACTTGGGGTTGAGGATGTCGAGACAAACAAGTAGTACTGTATCATGAACTTGTCTGATACAAGGTACCTAATCAAATTACAGGAAGTGACATCACTGTCATGGTGCCATATTCGATGTCTCCAATATATGTCCATTGTCAAACAGTTGGCAACTGAGCAGTTTGTAGATTTTCACAGTGATACATGTTCCTTCCTTAATTATATAAAAAAAGCTTTCATCATTGACAACACCTACTGGTAGTGACACATACTTAAATTTTGTGCTTCTGATTTACTTACATACCACACACCATAAAATCTGTTTGTCAAGATATGCTTGGAGTCACATGGTCTAGTGTGAAACGCTAACTGACTCAAGAACTTTACTTCTAATTAACAAATCATGTTTTTTTAAGACATTCTATTTCATGCTTTTTGCATTGCAAAGGGAATATAGGTTTTAGCAGTTTTCAGTATTCTAGTTTGCTGTCAAGTGTCATCAAAGTAAATATGCTGAAAAGTGTTTATATCCTTTAAAAACCAAACAGAATTTTAATTTGATATGAAACTTACAGTGCATTACAATCAAAGGGCACCTTTATTCATGTAAACACCAATATGTAATTATTTTAATGCAGCCCAAACCTATATCACATTAGATGAACAAACAGAACAATGTTTTTTACTAAGGACTTGTTATTAAAAAAAGTTGTCAAAAGCACAACAATTTCTACTACAGCTGCTAATTAAGAAGGCTGCTGCTCTACAAAACATGATTAATCTTACACCACTAATTTTTAGTTTACACAGACCTGTATAACATTAATTTTTAGTTTACACAGACCTGTATAACATTAATTTTTAGTTTACACAGACCTGTATAACATTAATTTTTAGTTTACACAGACCTGTATATTAATTTTTAGTTTACACAGACCTGTATATTAATTTTTAGTTTACACAGACCTGTATGATATTAATTTTTAGTTTGCACAGACCTGTATGATATTAATTTTTAGTTTACACAGACCTGTATAACATTAATTTTTAGTTTACACAGACCTGTATAACATTAATTTTCAGTTTACACAGACCTGTATGATATTAATTTTTAGTTTACACAGACCTGTATAACATTAATTTTTAGTTTACACAGACCTGTATAACATTAATTTTCAGTTTACACAGACCTGTATGATATTAATTTTTAGTTTACACAGACCTGTATAACACTAATTTTTAGTTTACACAGACCTTTATGATATTAATTTTTAGTTTACACAGACCTGTATAATATTAATTTTTAGTTTACACAGACCTGTATAATATTAATTTTTTAATCTGCTATAAAGGGACATATGAAAATAAATTGCAACACAAATTATGAGTGAGGAGGAATGGGATGTTAGAAACCATAAAACTAAGTTACATTTTTCCAAAATGTTCTAAAAATTTCCCCCAAGTATATAGCAAAGGTCCGAGTGTAATATTTCCCCCAGAGGCAAACTGTGGCAGGCAAAGAGTACTATTGTCAATAATGAAAACTACCAAGTAATGTGTGTATAATTTGGATTTTTGATGAAGCTTTAACAATTTTTCAGTCATATCGCTACGATGTCTGCAGTGTAGCAGTTTATAGTGATGTCTAGCACAGGGGCATCATGCTGCAGACATGTAGCATCATGTCCCACCCTGTCACATTATCCTGACACCAGGTTGACCAGTCCTAACACTAACCTCTTAATGCTGAGTGCCAAGTTAGGCATCTTTTAGTACCATTTATATAAGTCTTTGGTAGACTCAGCCAGGGTTTTGAACCCATTACCTCCTGCATCCGAGGCTGATGCTCTAACCACACAGGCCACTGGAGTGGTCACCAAGTAATAAGCAAATATTTATCACAATAAATTATCATTAACTTAAAAGGGGGACTAGGAAAGAAAAGATTTGTTATTTTTCATTTACACTTACTATGATCACAAACTGCAGCTGTGTCAACACATTGTGATGGTAGACTGGTCCTATGAACTTCTACATAAACAAACAAAAATGATACTGATATGGTATGTACTAAGAGATAATGAGTCTACTTGACTAATCCAATCACCTATGCACTTATACTGACTATACAAATATGTTTAAAGAAATCACTCAAATGACCCATAAATCTCGCCTGACCAAAGAGTTCTGCAACTTCCACAAATTTCATTAAGAACTCAATAAATTTAACTCTCACTCTGTTCAGTTACAACTCAATTATGTATCTTATTTTGCAATCAAATGGTGGCTAAAAATTCCCCGTTTATTCCCAACTTTGATCAACATTTGCAAATTCAAGGGCTTTTCTGGGTCTCCCAACTTTTTCCCCAATTTCCCAGAAGGTATGGAATCCCTGCTTGTAACTACATAATATAAGGAGCCATAATGAATGAAAGTACGGTTAGCAAAAATCACCTTCTGTCCTGCACTACACCTTCCTCTCATGTCTAGTGCCGTATCTCCCTTTACCATGACCACTCTGTAGTTGTATGTGCGACGTGTCTTCATGGAGGCACTATCATCCTCATCAGAACGAATTTCTATTGTCTCAATATCTGTAACAGAGATGGGCATTAATCACAGTCCATCATACTAAGAATGAATTATCTGTGAAGAATACAAGATTACATAAGGATAATAAAATCTCATATTTCAACACTCTCTCACTGCAAGGCAATTCATTATAGCAGGGCTCTTGCTATAAGGTTAGTATGGTCATGAATCCGATTTCATTATGTCATAGTAAAATCATGTATCATGTATTCCATTATAAGGCAGTCCCACTACAAGCAGTACATGCAATGACTGTCAAAGGATATGGATTAGTGAGAGAAAACATCAGAAAACTTAATTACTATTACATATCCATACGCATGTACAATCATCCTAAAAAAAAACCCCAGACTTGTGCTTATAAAGCATGTATGCCTCCATTGCAGATAAAGCAGTCCAAATCCATGTAGTCTGAGCATAAATCTTATAAAATCATTTTAAGATATAAAAATGTCATCTATGTGTGAATCAAACGTTAGAAGCCAGTTTCTGCATAATATTGCTGTAATGGTTGTACACAAGAAAAGTCCAAGGCCAAAATTTTAAAGTCTAGATCTGTGTTTGTAAAACAATTCAGGCCAAAAATATAAGTATAGTAGCTTTCTATGATATCACAGGTTTTATGGTATTGTGGTATTAGTATTTTTCTGCATAGCACCACCTATTGTGTGCTTATCTTACATACAATGGATGATCATAAATTACTAGTTCTGGATCACCAATTCATTTTCGGAAAGTGTTGGGATTGCTGGTGAGTACACTATTTTAAAAGTGCACCAATAAATATTAAAAACATGGCCATACCACATGTTCTCAAATAGAATCCATATCTTCTTAAAACTGCTATCACTGTAACAAATTGATTAATCATTTGTCATTTGAAAGTGTCCAATGATGTTATGCAAGGATCATATGATTACCTTATTTGTCAAGAAGCAAGCAATCAAATCTATGGTAGCAAATAAGAGTCAAAATGTGAAGTAGGTTAATGTTGTTTTCAGGTGACTTTTTCAACTGTTGACTTTATAACTTTGTTGTACTCAATTTATTACTTGTCTCTGGATCCAATGAAGGTGTTTAAATGGTCTGTAGTCAACATGTCCTTTCATGTTCATGTTGGTGGGCCAATTCTCACCGACAATCCTGGTGCCACTCCCCCATCACAGGTGGTTACAGATGCATTGTTTTAATTCTCTCAGGTAAGTTTCTGTTGTAGGAGAGACTGGGTGGTAGAATGAGAGCCATGGAAGTAGCATCCATTTTTCAAGCTGATTTACATTTTGTGCAACATACTACATCAGGTTCCCTACATTACGATAAGTATATGCCATCGTATGGATGTTTTGTTTGGTATTACTGCAATGTCTGAATAACTCCCCTTGCGTAACCTGTAATCTACATGGCATCTATTTATCATTTCTTTCTTTTCGATGGTGAGCTTTGTTAACAGATTGTCTCAGAGCGATGTTAACAGATTGTCTCAGAGCGATGTTAACAGATTGTCCTAGAGCAATGTTAAAAGTCAGTAGAGATTAAATCAGTCTACTGATGAAGTCCTTAGCGTGAGGACGAAAGCTTCAGGTTAGCTTTCTCTATATTGTTTGTGTATGTGGTTGAAAAGTTAAAAATGTTGTTGAATATGAATAATATTATTACACAGTTAAGCTTTCACCAAAGGCAATATTTCCATTTCAAGAATGAGGAGTCGCTAAAATCAGCTCATGAGAATCTCATCAATGGTATGGTGAATGTGAATTGGAGAGTGTGGGGAAGAAAAATGGCAATGACTGAAATAAACAGCACAGAAATTCATTTTGAAGATAATCAGGTCAACCCATTTGTGAGGTATGATAAGATGCATCTTCAAAAACAAAATGACATAACAGAAATTAACTTTAAACAATCTTAGAAATGGAAGAAGAGCTTGATAACAGCATTAAGAAAGGAACTGCTGGTTCACAATGTAACAAGAACATGCCGAAACTTCAGTTCATTCAAGAAAAGAAGAGATAATGTGATTTTGGCTACTGCCAAAAATTGGGATACTGCCATGAAGAAGTACATAAGAATTGGACCACCCAAGAAAAGAGGTAGGAAACCTAAAACTTTGGTAATTTATAAGTCTTCTAATTAACTCAAACCTACGATAATATCATCTGTTGAAAGAGATAGTTGTGACAACATGAAGACTGAAGAGGGAATTTCTGAGAATGAAGATTGTGTACATACAGATAAGATTCCTAAGAACAGTAGTGGATGGGGATCACCAAGTTCAAGAAAACTCGAGTAACAATATAACTGAACCTGGTATTCTAGAATGACTAGACCACCAATTACATGAAGACCACAGGTCCATGGCGTACCCAGAAAATGAACTTGACTGTGGTTTACTAACTTCACACAATCATGATGACTGTGAAATTGTTGACAGCAATATAGGAAATCCACTACACAGGAAATAAGCAATATCCAGCAGCAACGAGGAGGAAGGAAATGAAAAAAACACCATTAGATTGATCAGTGACAGCAAAGAAAGCACAGATTCACAGTCTTAAGGTCTGAGTCCAAAAGATATTCTTAGAGATCTGAATGTTTATGATAAAGACAAGACAGTTCTTGCCATCAAAGATTCAAATATTGTTGCAGTTGAGAAGTTACAGTCAGCGATACTGTTTGCTGCTGTGGTACAGGTTGGCTCTGATAAAACTGAATCTACATTAACAGTATTGATCTAAAAGATTTAAAAGAATTTAGGAGACAGAATAAAAATATTAATATTTCAAGAAGTCTTCAAAAGTCACAAGAAGCAAAAATAAACTATGGTATGATTTAAATGTGTGTAACACTTCTTGGGCACAGGCACCTGAGTTGGTGAAAACTGTCAACAATAACCAAGCAGTAACATGGACAAAAATTTTCTCTTTTGCAAGCAGCAAATTTCTTTCAAAAAGAATTCTTCATAGAACTTAAGAAAGTGTGGCAGATTTATGCAGAAACTCACAGAGAAGAATATACAAGTTTAAAGTTAGATAATGTTCCTCAACATCGATGCAAGAGTAATGACACTAGGGACTTTTGACTTTTATTGCAAGAGATTACCTGTGGTCATTGTTTAGAAACTGTTAATGTATGGACAAGCTGGACTTGTGATAAACTGATGATCTTGAGTGGCCAACACTTCAGTATGAATTCAATAAAATTCCACCAACAAAAATGGATCATTGCTTTAAAGCAGCTTTTGATTTTGCTATGCCAGAAAATGACTGACATATATCAAAATTGATTTTAACAAAACTAACCAGTGTATGGGTGGGTGTCCCCCATCCCAATTTCACTTCCATGGGCATCTGTAAAAAGGGTATAAATTCCTTCTATGGGAGGGTGGTACAATTTCAGACTGCCTCCCCACAACCCCCATACATTTTAATGGAATAGCCCTAATAAATAATTCTAAAGTCTGGAACAAATACTGTTATAAATGAAGGTCATCAACATAAGCATACCAACATGCATACTAAATTTAATGTCTACCTAATTTTTTTGTTGTGCTAACAAAGTTTTGTACAAAAAAACCCCTAGGCTTGAAAGTTAAATCAACCATTTTCAATCAGGGTCAACAGGATATCACAGGAGGTCTTTTAATGAATACCCGTTTCAATATGGAAGCAAAATAACAAGATTTTCATGTTGGTTGCTATGACGACAGGTCAGTTACCATATGGTGTGTCCTTCGGCAAGGAACTTGACACGAACTGCCCTGGTGCTAAATCACCCACTTATCTTGCCATGCCAAAAAACACCAAACACCTTGGTTGTATGTGTGCAGTAGCAACAGAGATGCATCCAATTTTATCTCATTTCTTAACTCGAACATGGGCATTATCCAAAAATTTAACCTCAACACAAAGTTTCAATTAAGTCACTAAAGCATAAAATGTTGTTCAGAGAGACCGATTTTGGCATCGAGGGTGTAGTTTTATCAAGTGGCATCCCATCAAAAAGTTGCACGATTATAGATAAAATGGTATGGATACCCCCACAATGTGATCAGCAGAAAATGAACCTGAGCTAGTCATTATGAAATGTAGGTCACAGGAGCCTTCTTTCAATGTAAGAGTGTGACACTAATAGAGACGCATATACTCATCTAATTGAATAATTCTAAAGCTTGAGTACTCACTAAGATGCAAACTTCATTCAGTTTCATGATTCCAGGTAAAACAGTATGCATACAGGGTATAAAACACTCGGATACATATAAATAATGTAGATTCATGTATAAAGTTGGTCCCCATGGCACCCAGTAGATAGATGTCATAAAAGTCACTGCAAATTGTTGCCTATTAAGAAAAAATGATTGAGTGAAGCCATACATATGTATATGGTTTTATATCTATGGATGCTGATGCTGGGGGTAGTAAAATGGCTACCCTCTACTTTGCTGAGGTGAGTTGAATTATGAAAATTTTAAAGCAGAGTTTCCAGGAATTTAAGACAAGACCATTTCTTCCTTTCAACTGATGAGTGTTGAACTATCTTTGATATTCTTTGGCAATGACAAGATTTTCAAATTAGCTGCTGTGGTGGACATACTGAATGTCAGATTGACACCATTATATTTACAGAAAAGTATACATCATTAGAAGTCTTTTGGTGAAAACCTGCATGTCAAAATAATCACTGATGCAGGGGGAGTAATGATAACAAAATTTTCAAGAAAGCCATACTGGATGTATGACTGGAACCATTTTCATTTAGGAAAAACTAGGTATCATAAGAGGTCTATTGGTGAAACATCATGTAGATATAGCCATCCATTTGGGAAAAGTAGAGACAACAATATTTTCAAGATATTAACCATGGTGGCCATATCCATATTGAGGGTTAGTCATTTTCACTTAGGCCCAAACAGACACCATAAGAGACAGAGTGAGAGAGTGTGTGTTTGTGTTGTTGTTATAGGGTTTAACGCCATTTTTCAGCACAAGATAGGCTATACATGGTGGCCAGTATAAATGGTGGCGGAAGAACCTGGGAAAACCCCAGAAAGAACCACTGACCCATGAGAAGCTACTGGCAAGCTTTCTCACATATCCACAAAGGCTGAGCCTGAGGCTTGAACCCACGCAGAAAGAGGCGAGATGGCAGTGATCCGTAATGGTGAGCACTTTAGACCACTAGGCTACTCGGGGCCCTGTGTATTTGTGTGTGTGTATTTTTAATGTAGCTTCAAGAATTTGATCATATCGCTAAGATGTCTGCAGTGAGGCAGTTTTTATGGTGATGTCTAGCACTCTGGCATCATTAGACTGCATAAGAACTCTTTTGATGAAAACCCCATGTCAAAATGCCTTTCCATTAAAAAGAAGTAGTGATAACAATTTTTCAAGCTGGCCACATACTGATGTCAGATCAGAACCATTTTTATTTAGGACAACCAAAACATTATTAGAAGTCTTTTAGTGAAAATCCCATGCTGATATAAGCACTCATTCAAAATATATAGTGATAACATGATTTTCATCCTGACCACTGTTGCAGCAATATTATATATCAGATCAGGACCATTTTTATTGAGGACTAACTAGACATTATAAGTCTTCTGGTGAAAACACTATGTTAATATGACGTTCCATACAGGAGAAGTAGTGATAACATTTTCAAGATGGCTGCTGTGGTGATCATGCTGAACCTCACATTGGCACCATCTTCATTCAGGACCAATTAGACATCATACAAATTTGCTTGGTGAAACCCCCATGAAAATATGACTTTCTGTTCAGGAGGAGTAGCAAAAACAAGATCTTCAAGATGGCTGCTATGGTGGTCATATTGGCTGTCAGATTGGCACCATTTTCATTTATGACCAACCAGACATCATGAGAAGTCTTTTAGTGTTATGGTGAAAACCTCATGTTGATACAACCAGGAGTATCAATTACAATAAGATTTTCAAGATGGCTACTATGGTGCCAATTACAGATGTCCAAGCAGCACCATTTTCATTGAGGTCAAACAGTTCCAGTATTAATATAAGTGTAAAGTTTTTTGGCAATCGTCCAAGTAGTTTATGAGTAGCATTGAAAAAACAGGTGCTAATGGATGATGGTTGAAAGATCGTCCCTTAAGCTCTTCATGTCTAAGACCACTAGAGTTAAAAACATCAATAAAACAGCATGACAATCAAATCAGGTCATCCACATATGTAAAATTACCTACATAATCTCATTTGCTTAAGTCAATGTGTTTTTGCATTATAATGTTAACCATGTTAAACCAAAAGCTAAATTTAAAAAAACAAAAAACAAAGACCATTCCAAAAAATCATCCAAGTGGCATGAAAATTTAATCAACTCATTTACACATGGATAGAATCATGTTTACCACATTGCATCTGCCTAAGCTTAGTACTTTTGTCCCAGGACAGAAAGACAGCAAATCATGATCAGCAGTAGCATTACAAAGAAGCTAGTAGAAGTCTGCACCATAGCAGAGTTTGCCATACACATTTTCTCAGTTATCATTACTACAAAAGTTCAAAGTATCTATTTCAAATGGTGTAGTAGGAATGCATGACATTAGCAATGCCTGTGTGCACAGATGGAAGATGCATGAAGATAATCCTAATGCCCTAACAGGGAAGATGACAAGGTTGATATTACATTTAGACTATTTCCGTATGTTCAATTAACTCTATATGATACAACAGAAACGTACATAGAAAGACATACATACCATTTCCTCTGTATGTATTCCTCCAGAGGTCTCTGATAATCTTATTTATTTCTGCCATTTTTAAATTGTGATAGTTCATTATTGCACTGCAAAGTAGAAGAATTAGAAAGTTTTTTTGAATACAACATGTAAAATATGGATTTTTAAAAGAAATAAATCAAAGTTTACGTAACAGCCTTGCATCAATATGGTGCCTGAAAACTTCCAAGTTCATTACTAATTGATATAAGCTATTATAATTAACATCATATCTTGGCCAACTAACTTTAAAAATGTGAAAAATCACATTGTTAAGTGTTAAGCAAAGTGTAGCCCCCCCCCCCACCTGCCTGTTTTGCTTCAGTTACTGGAGAAGGCATATTTATGTATTATCATGCATACAGCTCTCCCTTGTTATAATACACTTTTTGATAACATGATTCCTCATGCAAGGCAGCACTACTATGGACTCCAGGAGTAAAATGAAACCAATGTATGGCAATATGGGTTCAAAAGAAACATGAAATTTACTGTTATATCTTTATTTCCTTCTTAAATTACTATTATCTGACAAATTTTGAGCATTTCCACTATACCATGGATTAGTATAAATGTTGTATTCACTATACCATGGTTTGGAACGTAACACTGTGCTCACTATAATGTAGTTACATGCATAAAGCACTGGGTCATTATGGACCACAATTACCATATTATAATGAGGGTAAAGCTATATAGTGTTGAGCCCTAAGAGTTTATTTATTTAATACCAGTTCTATTCTGTTCTACTTGGACAACCAGAGATACTACCAGGATTTTATCTCAGGGGGTGGGTGTGTGGGTGACCTCCCCACTTGTCACCAAAACAAGGGAAGAATTTTAAAATGTGGGGATTTGGTATCTATTTGAAATAAAAATTTTCAAAAGATTCCCCATCTATAAGCACTAATCTCTCAACTGCTCCTATGCTTAATCTGTTCCTTATCTGTGTATGATCAGTATTCTGTGCTGAGAACCCCCTTTCATAGTCTGCTGTCTGAAGGGGCATATGCATAGCTCAACTTAGCCTGCTTCACCAAGTTGGAAACTATTCTTTATGGTTGTTATGTAGATTTTTTGCAGATCACAGGTACTGCCTCTTTGATATCTGCTGAAAAATGCATGTTATCTGGTGACTCAGCATATCCTTCGAGTTGATATTGTAAAATTAAAATGCTAATTTCCAACATGAAAATATTTTTCCCCCCATAATTTGTATAAATATTATACAACATACCTCCTCCCATCTTGGTGTTGTGTTGCAAATCATATGTAATGTAGAAGTCAAGATTTCTGAAACTTTGCACTACATTTTGGTTTCTCCTTTATCAATTCATCTAACCCAGAATCTGACATAGTTTTAGAATTATTGTCCTTCACTTGGTGAGAAACACCACTTTATCCTTCACTTTTTTCACTATGCCATTCACTTTGCACAGTCACACAAGCATTGACTTGAAGTTGAAAAGAATCAATAATTTTCTGCCCAGCCATGCTTGATTATTATCTTACCTTTTGGAAATAGACCAAAGTTTATGCATGTACAAATGAGATGAATGGGCATCAATTGCAGAACCACTTTAGTAAACATGTTTTTCCATCATAAATAATTAGTGGGATATCCTAGCATCCTTTTGCATTAACCTACATCTCATACTTTGGAATGGACAGAGCTATTTTAAATGAATAGGAATCATGCCCATTTTTTGTTTCATTTTAGATTTCCTATTATTTTTGCTTGATTTGTGCACCTGTATGCACTGATTTTTGCACTTACGTATCCTGGCAGCATATCTGCAACTGATGAAAACTGATATTGACACCCCAATATCACCCCCCCAAGTTCTTTTATCTCATTTCCTGTTCTGAAGTTCTAAGATGATATCTTCATTCATTTCTAGGTCACATGCTAACTGCTGAACCTATTCCTTGCCATCCTCAAGTGATCAACCTATTCCTTGCCATCCTCAAAAAGTGCTCAACATAATTTACTGCCATCCTTAAGAAGTGCTCAGAGTAGCGTACATCCTGAAGCATTCAACTTACGTATCTAGTGCTCTGTAATACTTCTGCAAGTCACCATTGGCCATCTCTGTTGTCTTGTACAATTAAAGAGAAAGTATAATCTCAGTTATCATATATGTCATGAGACTTGATGCAGCTTAGTCAATTAAAATTTACAGTCAAACCAACTTATCTCAACCTCATTTATCTCAATAACCTGTTTATGTTGAACATTTTGATCCGGCCCCCCAAAAAATCGTACTTTCTTATGCTAATTTTTCCCCAATTATCTCAACCCGTTAAGTCAATAACCCCATTATGTCGGGCATAGGTTTCGGTCTGCAGCAACATGTGGACCTGCTTATTTCAACGATACAATTCATACATATGCTCAGTACCTGCAACATTTACCACAAACAATTTCATTTTTTTAATACATTCAGCCATATCACTGTAGCTTCATCATCCACATGTACATAATTAGAAAATTCTTCCCAAGCAATGCTAATAGAGTCTGCAACCTCATTCTTATCAGCCATTAATTCAAGTCATTTCTGATTGAGACGATGAAATTTGATTAAGTGTTGCATTTTCCATCATTATCAGTGATAGAAACAAATTTATTTTGTCATGCAAGTTTAATTTTCTGCAGGTTAATCATAATTATATGCATTACTCTATTCTGGAATTCATGTATGTTTTAAAACAGTACTAGTTTTATTTATGCTTAATTAATTTTAAAAAACCCCCAAAACAACCAAAACAAAAAAAACCCCCAAAAAACCAAAAACATAAAAACCCCAACAAACTTGGTGACAGGTTTTCATTTTCCTATAAGTAGCTACTTTTCCTTAGCAGCCTCATTGAGAAGATCACGTTTGTTTTCTTGGGCACTGCGGGAGTCCAAAAACAAGGCCAATTTAAGTACATGTAGTATGTAAATGCTGTAACAACAACCATGTGCTGCTGGACAATGCATGTCATGGTTAATTGTTTATGTGCATTGGGTGTCCAAAAATCAATGAATTGATTTTTAAAATTAAAAGATCTTAATAATAAATATAAATTATTTAGAACACACGCATGCATCTCAGTAGCCATTTGAATAAAAAAAAGAATAACAAACCCCACTGATCATTTCTTTTAGCCATTACAATGTATTAGGTGAGGTCGAATGGTTATTAATGGGAGTTTTCTAAAAAAATTCTAAATTTTAAATTTAAAGACTATAAAAGTTGACAGAGTGATGCATTAGTGTATCAATTTCCATTAAATAATATCTTTATTTAGATTCATGGGTGCTATAGGTACATGTATATCGTATTACTTTCCCATCTGCAAAGACACAAATAAATCCATTTTGCTCAAATAAGGGTGGTCAGGTTTAGACAAGTTCATATTTTTTTTCTTCAGGAGTTATGGTTATTTTATTTACTGAGGAATATTCAAACTAGGATATGTTCACTGCAAACTATACATTGACCGTGGAAAATAGAGTACCTTTGTTTCAGAGAGTACACATATATGTACACACTCATGAGTAATTTATTAACAACACTTCTTTTTGTATTGTAAAGGTCAAGAACATCTTGAAAATTATGTTATTGGTTTTTTATGAACCATGATATCTCGGGACCTGGTTATGTCAATGATTTTTTGACAACCCAACGTAATTGAGATAACTGGGTTTGACTGTACATTCCATTACATTATCTGACTTCAGGGTTGCTGACACAAAAATATGTCATTTCGTAAATATGTTTTTTGTCTGCATTTCACTAACAACTCATTTGCATTTGAAATTCATTCAGAATTCATTTTGTCTAAAGTCCATTTGCATTCCAGTTAAGACCTCATCTATTTTCATGGCATCTGAGAAATATCTTATGAATTTACATTTATAACTTTTGTCAATTGTTTCCTTTAGTTTTCAAAGATTTAGAAAGAATTGTACATGTATTTACCAAGGTAATGTCTCTAAGAGTGTAAAAGGGAATGAACAATTGATTATATATCATTTCTTATTAAAAGCTGTCCTTAAAAAATATAAATGCATAAAATATACAAGTTAGTATTGGACTGATGACAAATAAAAATATAAATGCAACTGAAATAAATGTAAAACTAAAGTTACAGAGTATTTGTCAGGAAAGTGATTCTTATTATATTATTATTGCTTGAAAGGACCGACACTGGCTGAAAAGAATTTTCATGAATTCAAGATAAGACCATTTCTTCCTTTTATCTGCTGAGTGTTAATAGCAAATTTTTAATTAACTTATGTTTCCCGAGAACTCTTACCCAATCACATTATGTTAGCTACCTTGCGAATTCAGCCTTACTAGATTATGAAAAGTTTTTTTCTAGTTCAATAAACAAAGGGCAATAACTTTTGCTCATTACCTCCTCTTGCACCACCATGTGTTGCCAGTTTTTAGCTGAGTGAGATACAAATGCTTGCATAGTGGGGTGGTTGGGAGGGTTTTTAAGTAATGGGATTGGGTAAGTATTCTCAGAGAAACACAATTTATTTAAAAGTTTGCTTTCTTCTTTGAATATGTTCCCCAATCACATTATGTTAGGAGATTAAGTAATAGGAGGATGGGATGCTGAGTATCCGACCTCTACCTTGGGTATCCTTCTAGGGAAGAATAGTTGGAATCCCAATGTGAACAATAAACCATTCTTCTAATTACATAAGCAACACAGCCTTGGGTCACTTGACCCAGACCTGCCAACCCTGACGAGTCTATCTCAGTAAGGCAGTTGATTTTTCTCCATAAGATTGATCAGTTTTCAGTAAGGTGTAATAAAATATCAATAACTGCTATTGTAAAACGTAAATAAAAGTTCGACGAAGTGACGATAAACATTATGTTCAACAGAAAAGTTTGTAAAGTACGCGTAGACTTTATTTACCACTAGTACAGCTGCACAAACTTTAGTTCCAAACCCTACACAACTCAATGGCTTGTTGCTATCTCTCAACTTGATGTAATTCTTGGAAATTCTTTTCCATTTCACGTGATGACGGCAATCATATCTCCCGCCACGAGGCATACTCAAATTGGCACGTGATGTCCAATAAACGTAATTGTGTCCTTTCCAGCTTTTATTCACAAGAATCTGAATACTCCTTTTTATTCTTCTGCATTGATTATTAACACTTTTTTAGAAGCTTATTTTCCCTTTCATCTTATACATGCATCGCTTTCTGGATGCCATTTTTAAAAAATTCTATAATCAACAGTTTGATCATGCAGACACTTTGCATGAATAAATAGGTGCAGTATAAAGCGTTTGGGGTGCTGCTGTAAAGTTAGTCTGGTTCCCTAATTTTACTAAATCTAATATGAAACCCGGATCCCTATCAAACATGGATGAACCAATTATCTGGATTTTTCGGCAACAATCATTTTTCCACAGTTTTTGCTTGCATGCCATAAGTCCGTATTTTAAGAGTAATTTTCATAAGATTTACGGCAAAATAATAAGAGTTGGCAGGTCTGTTGACCTGTGACCCTAACATATGGTTAAGAAGAATACTGAAATCTTTTTACCTATAAAATTTCACTGGCAAATCCAGCAAAGCAAAGAGGCTGTGTTGATTGATCTAGTTGGGTCTAGTGGCTGTCTGTGCTGCTGCAACTGGACCTACCAGAGTCAAGGTTTGGCTCTGCGATGCTAAATCTCAGAGATGAAGTTTCAAGAAGAATGACTCTATGCCAGCCAACAGCTTTTAGTATGTCTCAGATTGAAACATTGCATTTGAACGCAAGGCTTGCAGAGGTGGCTTGAAGCATCATTCTCCCAATCTGATGATGCATCCATGAAGAGGGGAGGAGGGGATTGTTGATGAACAAAACCCGAAGCCCCTCCAAATGACTTGGATTACCTCCACCCCTGTTCAGAAAGAGGGAGATCCAGTGAGCTCAACATTCAGTTTCTTACACTTCTGTATGATTGCTTCCTAGGGATCAATATTGGTGCACATGTGACTGAGAAGATCCCCTGTCCTGAGGTCACTTAACATCCCCTGACACTGGCAGGGGCTGGGTGGTTTCAAACACCCATGTGAGTTGAGCGGCAAAGTGGAGCTGTGCTGCCTGCCTCTGAATTTCCTCTATTCTTTCTCCAGAATAATAGTGACCCAAATAAGGTTGTCTGGAAAGGGAGGGTATGACAAGGTTTGAGAGTCGTGGATCGCAGACATGCGACATGTAGTATCAGGAGAAAATTGGCCAAACCCAACAAAGTATTGGCCATGGTTTAATGAGCTGCCATTGTCAATGACCCTAGCAATCCTAGCCTTTGCCTATGATGCCAGGTGTCTCCATCGAGTCTGAAAGGTTCCAATGAGCCCAAATCCAACAATGAAGAAGGTGCAACGATATCCCCAAACCAGCTCTGATGAGCTTGGAGCATATCTGTCCACCTTATACAATGGACGAGCAAATAGATGAACAGCTGCTATATTCTTGTCAAGTGCTGGGAGACCAATACTGAAGGTGTCTGTCACCTTAGTCTATCCGATTGAGGAAGGAATCAGGAAAGGATCTCTTCCTCCTCACTGAAATCTGCAAATTCTTTAGAATAGTGGTAGGGGTGGAGGGTAGCCCTATAAATGCCCTTGACGGCAGCTTGAAAGCTAAACTTCAGTCCACTCCATCGTCAGATTTGAGTAAGATGTGAAGGATGATGGATTGAAGGAGTTCCGTTGCACTCACTGTGCATAGAGGCCCAAATAGGTCTACACGCAGCTCTGGAGAAGACATACCAGGTGGTATGAAGACTCCATTCCATGCCTGTGAAAATATCACAAGCTCTCCCTCGTGGATAAGCAGTGAATATACATAAGTCTGGGACTGCTGGTTTGTCTGGTGAATGGTCAGCCTGGAAGTTGTCATTATAGAAGACTATCCAGCTATCACTGGTACCAGCCGCTCCCAGGGCCTGGCTGGACCAACAGATTTCTCACTGAAATCTCTGTCATAGAAAGGGCATGTTGCCTATGGTATGGTTAGATGGACAGATCTGTCACTAAGATCCCCGTAAATCACAGTTGGTTGGACTGATTAAATGAAAAGTTTCCCATGTTGGAACGACTGGTTGGCCAGTGACGACTTGATGGCCAGCGATGATGTGCTTTTATTATGCATTAGATCCAATGGATCCAGTACCAACCCCCATGTGTCCTGAAAAATCAGATAAAAAGGAATATATTTTTGATGAATTAGACATCATATGAAGTTTCCCGATGAAAACCCAATGACAATATTACTTTTTTTTTTTCAAAAGCAATAGCAATAAGAAGATTTTTAAGATGGCCACCATGGTGCCCATATTAGTAGTCAGACTTGTACCATTTTTGTTTAGGACCAATTAAACATCATGTCTTTTAGTAAAAATCATTTTAATACGACCATCCATTCATGAGGCCCAACAAGTTTTTCAAGATGGCTGTTGTGGCAACCATATTGGACATCATGTTGGCACCATTTTCATTCTGGACCAACCTAACATCATAAGAAGTCTTTGGTGAAAACCACAAGTTGATATGACAATCTGTTCAAGAGGTGTAGCAATAACAAAATTTTCAAAATGTCTGAGAGGCACCATTTTCAGTTATGACTAGACAGACCATGGGATGAATGTGTGTGTAAAGTTTCATGGCAACCATCAAAGTAGTTTAGGAGGAGTAGCAATAACAAACTTGTGCTAACAGATGACAGATGGATGACAAATGATGAACAACAGATAACTGAGCGACAGACATCTTCACTAGCCAAGGTTCCGATGTGTTAACCCTATCTACACCTAGGTGGATTGTTTAGATATTTCTGAGCGTTGGGTCTGTGAATTTCATTTGATGCAGCGGCATCAAGATCAAGTTGTCCAAACTTGAAAATTGTTGCTACAAGATCGAGACAAGTGGAGCACATAACTGAAACACTCATAAATAAGCAATTTTCCACTGCTGGACCGTGTTTGTACAATACATCCTTTCCCTCAAATACACATATAATGGCTTCTCTCTGGTATATAGTCATACTTTCAATGTTAAACTTACAAAGTATCCTTTTGAAGTCAATTGCCTGCACTATTTTCAGCTGACGTACAATGCACCACTGTTATGCTATTGGTTTAGTTAGCATCATTTACTAATGGAGATGAATGACTCATGAAGTCCAATAGATGTCACTAGGACAAAGCTCTGAAATATCTTTATGATACACCAAGGTGTATGGTATGGTTAACACATTAGAACCTTGGCTAGCAAAGATGAACAACAGAGCTAAAAATAAAGATACAACTACAAGTGTGATAATATCCAAACATCAATAGCAGTTGTTTATGTTTACCTCAGCATGAACAATATCATGGCTTGTAAAGGGTGAAGTTTTTGTGGTCAATGTAAAGATCATCCTGGATTATCATGCAAAAGGGCTCTTGAACATGGAAATTAAGTGGCTGCTTGAAAGCATTAGATTTTAACGACCTTGAATGCATCTGAATTATTTATTATCCATCGCTTTGTGTTCTCTATTTCATATCTGCACTTGCAACTTTCTTAAAAAAATGAACTCATCATTTTATCTGCATTAATTCTGCATTCCATTTGTGTTTATTCTTCAATTATTTTCTATTCAATCTTCATTTGTTCCTTCAAAAGAATATTATGGCGAACTGCCTTTCTGTGCTAAATGTATCATTTATACAAAGTAATAGCTCCCAAGGCAAAATTTTGTAAAATTTCCCTACTTGCATTAATAACATGAATTTCCTGGACCAGGTGCATAGGGATGATCAACAACAAGAAGGGTTATGCGAAACAATACATACTGCTGAACCGTGCATCCCTCGTCAGGAACTTTGTATAAAATCTTAAAGATCATGACACTGACTTCACCACCCTCGCTTCAAATGTCATACCTATATATTTAACATATGCTTCACTAGAGAGACATGAACAACATATGTCCCAAACTTGTATGTGTAAAAAATTGTACCTACTTTTTAGCAAAGTATAACTGGATGTGATGCTATTAAATGTTTTAATATAAAGACATTATCAATATCAAGGTTACCCTAAATTCTATCATCTTGTTCCTGTACTTCTCTGCAGCCCCTGTGTACATGTCAGACTGAAGCTCTTTCTTAGCTGCCTTTATTTGGTCCTCAAACCCTCGCTGTCGACCTTCTGCTACATGACGCTACAAATATACATGTACAATACACAACTTTTATTACATATCCATACGACGATCTATGGCTGACCTGACTTCAATATGAATATTAAATCCGTATTTCCATATCAAAGACATGGACTGGAACTACTCAAGTATTTTCTCCGACCTCCACTTGTTGATATTCTTAGATGCACCAAACTGAACTTTAAAAACTCCAATTTGTTTTAAATTTCATTCATATTGTAAAGCAAAAAATATTAAGATAGCATAAAAGTAGATCTAGGTAACAGTGTTTTGTTCTGAATCAGGGGAAAGAACTTATGTGATATGGCTTATAAAAACCTCTCTGACAGCCTTTACATATCCCTGTTAATGGATCAAACTTGTTCTTTAAGTCAATTTGGAACAAAACAAGTAGTTTTGTGTATTAATGTTATAAACAGAGAACTTTAAAACTGTGAAACAATATCTTAAAGAGAAGGCCATGGCCTGCATTTCAAGACCATTAAGACTTTAAAACTGTGAAACTGTTTAATGTTCTATGCTTTGCGAGATGATGCTCTTAGTCTAATCTATTCTGAATTCAAGAATGTATGGATGTTAATGTCTTATTTTTCAAAAATAACCATCCTATAATATCTTAAAGAGAAGGCCATGGCCTGCATTTCAAGCATTTAACCAAAACCATAACTATTGACAATGATCTATAGCTACTGTACCTGTACTCAAGCACATGACTAGAACAACTCTGATGGCAATCATACCAATTTTATTTCACACTGTGCTTTATTCTGACCCTATTGAGTCCGTGTCTAGGCTATGACAAGCAAAACATTTTGGGTCTTTTGTTTCACATAAGATCAGCCACAACTGCAGTTGGTGTAAAGGACCCATCTGATCCAGACAATATAACGCTGGTCATCTTCATATAATACGCACTACCGTATTGGCCAGCCTATAAGTCGATGCGGAGTATAAGTTGAATCAGCAAATTCAGCAAATTTTCCATCCTTCATCCATATATAAGTCAATGCTGAGTATAAGACAAGGCCAGATCAATACCTCAGATTGTGTTTTTCATGTCATTCCATACAGCATCGCAAAATTTATCCTATCTGCAAGTCAGAACCTTTCCAGTCAGGATCAATAAATGTAACTGAAAGTACCTTATTTGTTTCACACAAAGTATTTTAAATGTATTATGTACTTATAGCTACAGATAATGACACTTACCTGAAAATTTATTGAGTTACAGATAGGACAAAACTTGCAATGCTGTGAGGAATTAAATTATAATAATTTCCAGTTTCATAAATATTAAAAGTGTCACTGTATGCCATTTCAGCTTACCAGCAATAGGGAAACTGTATCATTAATACTAAATGCTTTTTCCAGGGGTGGTTTGGGGGTTGGGAGAAGTGAAATACAGAGAGAAGATGGATATGTATTCCATCGCATTTTTCTTCTTGCACCCTGTGATCAAAATAAAATATGGTCCAATATATGAGAGAGAGTTCAGCTGTTCATGTTTTGTTTTTTTTTATACCTTACTGCCCTGTGTTGCTGAAGCCTTTGTCAGAGAGAGAAAACATTCATAAATGAAACAGTAAATGTAAACTATGAAAATACATACCATACTCCTTCAGGGTTTAAATATTCACAATAGTTATATGCATATAGTCTACATTAGGTTAAATCCCAAGAATGACCATTTTGCATGCAGTCTAATTTTCTTTGCAAGTGTAACAACCTCTCCATTCCCAACAAATGAGATTTTGTTTAAAGTGCATGAACTCTTCCTGTACTTAGGCAGCAATTGGTTTTGATCTTTGCTCATGCTAGATGTACTTTAAATTTCTGTCGGTTCCATCGGCAAGTTAAAAAATGTCACTGGCTGAGAAATTTACACTAGTAACCACCTGGCATTTCCTTTCATTATATGGTACCTTATTCAAAATACCCATGGGTTGCCTTATTTCCTATTGGTAGCCTCGCTAACCTGATCTGGTCTGCCGAATCTTGACCTCAAACAGGTGTTAGCTTGGAATGACTGAATACAATCTTAGCATATTTAATTAGCATGTAAACACCATTACAAAGCTATGTGATTCTTTTAATAATGGAAGTGGCAACAAAAACTAGAAGGAATTGCTTACCTAATGGTATTAATTGATAATGGAATATGGTACTGCACTTGTACAAGAGTAAGATCAGTGATCAGGTAAGTGAACAATACAGATTTACAATCGTGAAGACATCTGTCTGTCTGTCACTCTCTCTCTCAATGGGGCATAGGTTTTATTTGATCGTTAGGTGCAAGAAGAAAATTGTGATGGAATATGTCTTTGTCATGGTTATTCATCTTCTAACTTGTAAATTCTATGTAATCAAATTTAAACAATGTATATTACAAACAACGTACATTACTGGTGCATGCTGCTTTAGTGCAATTGCATCAGATATATGTTAATTTTTAATACTGACAATCATGTAATTATTTAAAATACTCAATATGGGATCCTGTATTTTTTAATACACAATCTCTTCCCCAAAATGAATTATTTTTTTACACATTATTTTTCGTACTCTTGGAGAATTATTTTCCATACGAAAAATATGATAAAGTGATTTGGATGACATAATCCATATATAAGCCGATTCAAAGTATAAGACAAAGCTAAGATTTTCTGGTTAAAAAGTATCGTCTTATAGGCCTGCAAATATGATACATCATTGTTGACTGTAACAGAATTCGGTTTGCTCAAGTACAGTTTTGTACACCTGTTACATGTTATGTGCTTCTTTCTACGCCATTTGTCATAAAGAATTTTCACCTCAGAGTTGCACCTTGAGCATTTTCTTTTTGAGAATTTACAAGTGTTTTCAGTTTGTTATGATGCATGATCTTTTCAGAATTGGCCTGTTCCTTTTACCTACCTTCCGCCCACTCATTCTATACAACTTTTACATTACTGGTTGTCAGCTGGGATCCTGTTAGTGGCTCTCATTTGATATATTAAAATAACAAATTCATTTTGGTATTTTTCCCCAATTAGATTATCATATTCTCAATTAATAATATTATTGCCATGCCTGTTTCATACATTTATCTTACTGTTTTAATAGGGAATCCTCCTCCTCCCCCTCCTTGATCTGGTGAATTCTGGGATCAGCACAGACAACACAAGTCTTATAGAATGAATTAACCCAGGTGATTAATTTTTTTTAGGATACATACAAAATCAGAATACATTCTTTATGCTGGGATCAGCCTAGCACTGTTCTACTTAATCTGGGATCAACCCAGAATATACTCTTATGTGGGATCAGCCAGGCACCAAGTTACTTAAGCTGGGATCAGCCCAGAATACACTCTTATGCTGGGATCATCTTAGCACAGAGTCTACTTAATCTGGGGCCAGGTCAGAATACAATTTTATTTCGGGACCAGCCTAGCACAAGTTCTGCTTAAGTTGAGATCAGTCCAAAATGCACTTTAATGCTGGAATCTGCTCAGGGATCAACCCAGAATACACTCTTATGTGGAGACCAGCCTAGCACAGGTTTACTTAAGCTGGGATCAACACAGAATACACTCTTATACTGGTTTCAGCCTAGCACAGATTGGGAATTCTCATACTCGTGAAAAATGTTTCATTCAGATGCTAGCCCATAAGTAGCCCCCATAGAGTGAGCCAATTTTTTTGTTGTTGGGGGGGTTTAAGTAGTGAAGTAATTGTTTACATTTTTTTCTTTTCTTCATGTTTTTTTCTTTTTCTATTTAACATATTTTGAACTGGTGGAATATTTGTAATGATGAATAAAGACATACTGTGAATTGAGACACTGAATGGAATATACTAATGTGACCTTAATTTCCTTACATGGCATGTATAAAGCATGTCTTCTTACAAGTCTATAGCTGTTGTGTATAAAACATGTCTTCTTACAAGTCTATAGCTGTTGTGTATAAAACTTCTTACAAGTCTATAGCTGTTGTGTATAAAACATGTCTTCTTACAAGTCTTCTTACAAGTCTATAGCTGTTGTGTATAAAACATGTCTTCTTACAAGTCTATAGCTGTTGTGTATAAAACATGTCTTACAAGTCTATAGCTGTTGTGTATAAAACATGTCTTCTTACAAGTCTATAGCTGTTGTGTATAAAACATGTCTTCTTACAAGTCTATAGCTGTTGTGTATAAAACATGTCTTCTTACAAGTCTATAGCTGTTGTGTATAAAACATGTCTTCTTACAAGTCTATAGCTGTTGTGTATAAAACATGTCTTCTTACAAGTCTATAGCTGTTGTGTATAAAACATGTCTTCTTACAAGTCTATAGCTGTTGTGTATAAAACATGTCTTCAAGTCTATAGCTGTTGTGTATAAAACATGTCTTACAAGTCTATAGCTGTTGTGTATAAAACATGTCTTCTTACAAGTCTATAGCTGTTGTGTATAAAACATGTCTTCTTACAAGTCTATAGCTGTTGTGTATAAAAGAATGTTCTATAGCAGTAGCTAAGAAACCACTTTTAAGTAATGGCAAATGGTGCAAAGTATCAATCTCTCAAAAAATGTCCTCAAATTGAGACTTTTTATTATTTTGCTAATGATATTTCTGACAATATTGTAAGAGAGGTTGATATCATAAAATTGTTAGAAAATGCCTCTAGTTTTGAAGCTTAACACATTAAGTCTTTTTATTATTTGAAAAATGAGTTGAAGAAATCCTGAAATTTGAGGAAATCCTCTATACTTCCTCAATAAATTTCAGGAAAATGCAGATGTTATGGCCATATTTTAATCCTTCCATTAAGGAAGGCATTAAGCCTTTCCAATGTTCAGTGAAAAAAATCATAATTGCAAACAACACAATTGGAGTTATGGACATCATTTTAAAAATAGTTTGATTAATGTTTTAATTTGAAAATTCCTTACTGTCAGCAGCTATTAATGTGCTGTACAAAGTATTAGCATCCCTTGAACTGGAATACAGCTCTCCCCTATTATAATGCACCATTCTGGATATACCATGGTTCTATTATGGACCCCATGACCAAAATCATACCAATGTATAATAAAGGTTAAACAGTCTTATATCTTCATTTCCTTTTCAAAACACTATTATTTAAAACAATTTTATAGTCCCTGCTATACCACGGTTCTGTATATTACACTAGTTTCATTTCATACTTTCAAAGATATCATGGTTCAGTATCATGCATTATTATATGCTCATTTTTTTCTCTGTTAACTTTGTGTTGTCAGAAACGATAATTATCTGTCTATACTGCACTGCTTCATACAGCATGACACATGACTAAAAGCAGTACTGTGTGTTTGGTACTACTTTTGATTTGTTTATTGTAAACAAACAATGTAGTTAACAGTTTTTTTTCTTTTTTAGTTGTCTGTGAAGAACTGAACTGGCTGCTTGGTACATTTGAAAGTGGAGATGATAAGCTGACAGTATGGATGTGTTCACTGAGTCACAAAAGAAACAAGCACACAAATGAACATGATATCCACAATGTCCACACAAAAATGCAAGACACTCAGTATTGAAAATACCATTCTGATCATTTAAACAGTTATTTTGGAAAAATGTTCAAAGCATTTCGCAAATCAAATGGTTCAGACTATGACCCATGCTCTCAAGTGTCTATAAAAATAGCATAGAATGCATATTAAGGCCAAGGGCTATCCCATCTCCCTCAGAGATACCCAATTTACAAGTCAGTCCAAACACTACATTCGATGAAAAAAAATGCAACTGACAAAGGCAGATATTTGGTAGGAAACCAAGAGCCTCAGATCCAATAAGCCAAGATGTCCACTGGCTAAATGAGCTGTCACACAGCAGATGCCTGGCAATTTTTGCCCCATTTGACTTTTTTGAGACAATGTTTGGATTTATAGTAGCACAAAAGTCACAGAGGTCATGTAAATAGATGGGATCCCTCCAAAAAAGGGCATACAAGTGACAGGACATAAACATAGTTGGTAATAACAATGACAATAAATATACTTACCTTTATTCATTTTGAATTTCTTCAAACTGTACTTTCCTTGTTATATCTGCTAATCAGAATTACATGGGTTCCAAAAATTAATAAAAACTGCCAAATTGTACTGTATTTTTAACATAATTTCCAACAGAAATCACAATCTGCTTACAGGAATCAAAATATAATCAATATGATAATTCCTAACAAACTATATTTAGTAATGAGTCTTTTTAAGAATTTTATATTTTAAAAAAATCATGTTTTTTCCCCACATTATGATTCCAAACAATCAAAGAAAACTGAAACCCATTTGCAAATGCATCAAGACCAGTCACACCAGTCACATATACATCATACAGAATATACACTGCTAATAAATGCTGTCCATCACCAATAGAAAAGCAGAATTTAGTTGGATTGACAGAAAAACAAAATCCATCCATTTGAGACAAACTGAAAAAGTTTTTCAAAGTACATTCATCCACTATATGATGCTAAATTTCAGTTATAAGTATACCACAACGAGATTTATTTTTTAAATGAATGACCAAGCGACCAAGTTCAAAGGTCCCCAGGTGGTGTTATGTGCGCATTAATGCTGTTACTGTGTACTGGTGAACCTACTGTTGTGTATTTACTCTGGAATCAATCATAATTTCAATTACTTTGTTTCCTGTAGTGGTTTCTTTTTTATTATTCTGCCTTAGGCAAAAATCAAAATAAGTATATAATAACAAGGTTACTACATTTGTATGGGAAAATATGAACTCATTTTTTCTGAGTAATACTGCATTCCTAATGTTGTACAGTATTGCTCAGAAGAACTTGTTCATATTTTCCCATACAAATGCAGTAACCTATAAGTATGGCAAATGATGCAGTTGGTGGTAATGGACCCTGACTACCATGATACAACTGGGGAGAGCTGTAATTTGATGACACTTCATTTCATCTTAGATCCAATGCATAGGATACAAACAAACACAGACTTTTGTTGAAATGGTGTGAAAAGATACCCAAAATATCTATTTTTGGTCATTAGTTCACAAACAATTTGACAGGAGGACTGAACTTACTTTTCAGCCATTTGGAATAAATCCTGGAAAATTTACAGCAACCCAGTTTTGTTGCTCAACATGCATCCATCCTACTTTCAGTGTAAGTTATACAGTATTTGGTGAAATGGTATTGTAATTTGGAATCATGTAAGATTTTTAAGCAGTCTTTAATAAATTCTGCGAAGTAGGTCATAGTGATCCAGTTTTAGTGCAAAATACATGAAAGGTATGAAAACAATGCTACATGTCAACAGGATATGATGTATAGTAGTCAAAGACTGAACAGGAGAATGAATGGACAGTGTTAATCCTATAAGACTGCCAGATTCTTATGTAGGGGCATAAAGGAACTTGGTGGTATTGTAAACATTCTTAAACCTGCCAAATACAACATTTCAAACAATATGAAGTCTGAAAGCAACAAAGTTTTATTTTTGGTAAGAAAAATAAATGGTATTTGGGGGTGGTATCCAGAAAGTTGTCGACACTACCTCTTTAGTCAGATCATCGAGCTGCTTCTGAAGCTTGCGACGTTCCCTCTCAAGATTGGACACATCTAAACCTCCAAGCTGTGCATTCAGATCCAATATTTGTGCATTCATTTTCTCTATCTCCCGGTTCTTGTTACGTAAACTTAGATTATTCTGAAGATCAAGCTCTCTGACCTGCAGGGTAATATTTTAAATTATATATTTGATAATGGGATAGTGAAATATTTTTATTACACATTTCAAAACAAGCTATCAAAGTGTAAGCGTGAGAAAAACATATATACATATATTTGGGGGTGGGTTATATTTCTAAGTGTGACAGAAGTGTTAAAGATAAAAGTTAAGGTTTCATATCCTAGATCAAATATGAAGACTTTCACGGAAGCAAGGTTTCAACAGAACACTACATCCTGCCTACGAATTTTATTATGAAGTACTTTCCCTGTATATAACGACTGCTCCAGTTGCCTAGTGGTTAGAGTGTCTGCCTTGGATGAGGGAGGTCGTGGGATCGATCCCCAGCTAAGTCATACCAAAGACTTACAAAAATGGTACTAACTGCTGCCTCACTAGGCACTCAGCATTAAGAGATTAGTGTTAGGACTGGTCGGTCTGATGTCAGGATAATGTGACTAGGTGGGACATGATGCTACATGTCTGCAGCATGATGCCCTAGTGCTAGACATACTATAAACTGCCACACTGCAGACATTGTAGCGACATGACTGAAAAATTGTTAAAGCTACGTTAAAAATCAAAATATCACACACACACACACACACAGACCTGTACATAATAAAAAAAATGGACATGGTTTAGAAGATCCTGATACTAGGATGATTCCTATCTAATATTACAAGCACTGACCAAGCAGGTACATCTTTTTATGAATCCTTTAAAACATTTAAATAATTTTAAGTAATATAATCCATACTGTCTTGATGACAATGTGACATCATTTGTATAGATCTGAATGGTTTGCATGCAACATGATTTTCATCTAAACTGATCAAGTGGTCCCTATGAAAAAGCTGTACGATACTAACCAACAAATGGTGGACTGATATCATTTTTTTTAAAGTTATAAAGGCCAAGAGTTAAAAAGACAAACTGACATTTAATTGATGAAACCAAACACTGTTGAGAGTTTCTTTTTTCCTCAAACTTCTTGGCATCTCCTGCACTACAAATATTTTGACTATTTTTATGACATGTTACATGTATTTCCTACCTTCTGGGTTGATAGATCCTTGCGCAGCTTATCAATGTTAGATGCGACTTCTTTTTGATCCATGTCAATTTTCTCTAGCTTTTTCTGAATCTGGTTTGCTCTAGCTCGACTACGTTCTAATGTGTCTGCCTTACCAGACTGGTTGTAACTGGAACAAAGAAAATTTCAAGAATATGCAAGTCACATTCATGCCAACCCCTAGAGAGGTATAAACGTAATTATTGTTATTATAAGTAGCAAAAAAAGCATAATTTGGGCATAAAAAGCGTAATCTTTGTCTGTCTATATCAATAGACAAAGGGCAATAACTCTTAGCCATTACCTCCTCTTGGTACCGTCAAGTCTTGCTAGTTTTCAGCTGAGTGAGATATTAATGAGGATGCTCGCCTGGCAGGGTGGTTGGGACAGTTTTCAAAAGTCGGATTGGGTAAGTATTCTTGGAGAAACATAATTAAAAATTTCTTTCACCCTCGAATACGTTCCCCAATCACATTACATCAGGAGAATAAGTAATAGGAGGTGATGCTGAGCATCCGACCTCTACCTCAGGTATCTTTCTAGGAAAGAACTGCTGTGGATTCCCCATGTGAACCATAACTGCTGTGGATTCCCCATGTGAACCATAACCTGTTCTCCTAATTACATAAGCAATACAGCCAGGGGTCACTTGACCTGTGACCCTAATAAACGGTGAAGAAGATGAATACTGAAATCTTACCTACAAAAATTTCACTGGCAAATCCAGCAAAGCTAACAGGCTATGTTGATTGATCTAGTTGGGTCTGGTGGAAATCTGTGCTGCTGCCAACCTGACCTACCAGATTCAAGTTATGCCTTGCAATGCTAAATCTCAGAGAAAGGCTTGAGAAGGTTGACTTTGCATGCCAGCCAACAGCTTCTATTCTATCTCAGATCAAAATATTGCATTTGAATGCAAGGCTTGCAGAGATGGCTCGAAGCTTCTGAACAGTAATTTTCGTGGGGTGATTCTGATCTGGTGAGATGTCAGAGTACACCCCTTGTAGAACCCACTGGAAGGAAGAGGTGTTTGCACGTGCCACGACTTGCCTCTGTTCATTTCAAATAGTACTTGACAGCACAAACAGGACCTTGCATGGCTGCTGTTCTCAACCTAACTACTGAAGAGAAGGAGCGAGTGACAACTCTAGCTACCAATAAGTGGTAACCTATTTTGGAATCAAAAGCCTGGTTGTGTCAAGAGCACCACCAAACCCTCCAATCTGAAATAAAGGGCATGCAGCTCACTTACCCTGCATGCAGAAGCTAAAGCTATCGGAAATAGGACTTGTATGATAGTGATTTTTATGAAGTGTGGGCTAGAGGTTTGAATGGATTTGAAAATCGAGCCATGTTAAAACCCAAAAGACGATTTTCATTGACAGAGAAATGGCTGGATACATACATAAAACTGCATGCATGTTTTGTCCTAGGTCAGCAGAAAGAATGAGTTTGATATGGCATAGGGATACATTGAGGTCATCAGGCTGAGAATGTTCTCGTATGCAATATTAAATGAGTTCTTTACACTAACTCTGTAGAAAACATGAATGCATTTCTGTATTTATTATATACCCCTTACTTTACACTTTGTCAATATTTTTAGCTTTACAGTATAAACAAAATTCAAAACAAACTGGGATTTATAAAAGTTTGATTCACTGTGTCTAAAAATATCTATGTTTGGATGTCAAAGAAGGCAACTAAGCAGTTTGAACTGGGTGTGTGATACAGAAATATGGATTGAACAGCTCAAGCACTTAACATTAAATGGGTACATAATAAAATGAAAAAGAGCAACACAACTTATACATTTTGTTTGTATTTAATTAGAAATATTTATTTTCAAATCTTTATTAATATTAATTGCAAACAAAGATTTGGGTTTTTTGTACTGAAGATGAAACTTGAAACTCAAAGTAAAATGCTGTGATAATCTGACAAACCTAATGGTGTATTTACATTACTCACATCCAAGTCGGATGCAACTTCAAACAGTATAGACCCAGATCTGATGTCACATAATGGGCCACCAGAGCTAGATCTATGCAGTTTATATGAGTAATCAGTAACAAACAACATAGACCTTGATGTGTTGGTGCATTATGTGATAGCAAATCATGGTCTACGTTGTTTTGCAGTTCAAAAAGATATGAGTCTACACAGTATTCAATCTGAATGTGTACTTTTATGCACTACTAATATACAAGCTGAACTTAACTAAATTTAAATTCTTAAATCAATCAGATGTAGCATACAATTATGATCCAAATATTTCTTACCATTAGCAAGATACAATTAAACTGTAATGCTTTGTTTACAGTGAGCTGAACATTTAACTAAAACTGTCCCAAAGATTTATCTTTTCTCTGCATTCCCTAAGTTATCATACTGTTCAAGTATATTTCAACAAGCTAGAAGAAGCATATCCTTTAAGTATTATAAAAATAAAATACTCTGCCAAAATGATAACTACCAACTTTATTCACAACATGAAAGACCAATTAATTTACCACTAAATGAATTTCAATTTCATAAGTATGATTTGCAGCAGACAATGCCAGATACCTGTTAAAGAATTTGCCGATGAACTGTCTGTAGACAATGTTGGCAACTGTCTGGCATTGTGAAAGACTTGTACAATGTTATATGCATTTATTAAGTAATAAACATGTGCATTCATGCAAACTATATGGGGGTGGGGTAGAATGTTTGGCTGGATGGTTTTAATGGAAAATTTAACACATTGGCTGTAAAATACCATGGAGTTAAGTGTCTTTCCCCAAGGGCATAATGAAGCAACCTATCCAGGCCAGCTTGGGCAGATATCAAACTTGCAACACTTGGATTAGAAGTCTGAAGGTCTACCAACTGACCTATCACAGCTCTGTCAACCATATTTTACTGTTCATTGGAGTACTGGGAGTAGTAAGAGCATTCACAGTAACTTTCTCAGAGAGCAAAAGTTGATGGACCCCAAAAGAGCTACTATCTGGAGAAAATATGTAGTCTCGAAATTCATAAATTCAATATTTCTGTATATTATTTGTATCTGCAGTAGAGAAAAGCAGCATGAAAAAACAGAAGATAAGATCTGAAGTTTATTGATTATGTAACAATTTCTTTTAACAATTTTATTCAAACCACTGGATGCGAAGTTCTCTGGAGACATCGAGTATGTGGAAAAAGGTAGTGGCAGGCAAACTTTATGTGTAAGGATAAAGTGTTAAACTATGAAAAAATAATTTATTTTGAAACATATCAATTTCTGTGGTTTTACAAAAGATATCAATTTCATCCATACTTTAAAATCCATGGATTAAGGAGGGGGTCTACTATCATACCTGTCATATTTTGAGACAGTCAGTTTTGTTTTTTTTGTTGTTTTTTTTTAAACTCATAAAGTGAAACAAAGATCCCAAGGCAAGTCAGTGCACATGACCCCAAAAAGTGATGTCATCCAATTGATAGTAAGCTAATGTTTCATTTAAGCCTAGAAAAGAATTAGAAATTCAAATCTGAATAAAAGAAAATAACTTGTCTGTCTTTTTCAAAGCATTTAATACACTTACAAAGAAAAACAAATAGTTATAAGACTTAGTATTGTAAAATATCGTCACCATAAACATGTGTGCAAACACTCACATAATCACAACCAAACTGACATTAAATAAAAACACACCAAGTTTCTGTCTTTAAAATCCATTGGATGGCAAAATATAGGCTTAATCAGATATGGTCTTTGCTAGTCTCAATAGCTCAATAAGGGGTTTGAAGGTAATGCAAGTATCATTAGTGTTCATCATTACACTCACTAGAGACTGGATAGTACTGGTGTTCAAGCTTCAAGGCTAGATTCTCTGTGCAAATCCTGGTCAGAAGCAACTTGTTCTGGACAAACATAATGTCAGCATTGTCAAAACCGTATCTGATGCAGTCTGGTCATGAGATATTATTATCTTTATAGAAAAATTAATGTACATCACATTTGGGACTGACCATTTCATTCGGGGAAAGAAGTGGGGGGGCATAATATTTTCAAGTTTAATGGAAGCTTTACAGGTAATACAGCAGTAAAAAATGTCTCTGTCCATTAACACTATCAACACAAATCAATGTGCAAACATCAGTGTTTGCTTATTACTGTCTTTCGATCAATCTATTTCATGACTAAAATCATCCTGTAAAGCATTGGTTAATAGTATTTTAACACAATTAAGATAACAAATAATAACAAACAGAACTATTACAAATCTGAATGTTTAATTCAGCGTGTCAAATATGCTACATATGGGTGGTGTTCCTATTTTGACAGACATTGTAAATACAAGAATGACATATGTCAATGTTATTTGCAATATGTGCAAAGAATTACCCCCCCCTCCATTTTTTGGTATGTTTCACAATATAACACTCCATCAGCCAATTCTGAAAATTAGTTTTGCTGGGTTTTGCTGATAGCTAATTGCTTATTGAATCATCTTCAAAAGTAAATCAAAATTGAACACTATTTTGACAACTGTAATAAATAATACACTGTGTTTTCATTGCTGCTGTTCAGAAACTTGTCAATACTCATTTAATACAGATGGCTTAAACATTCTCATTCAAGGCAATGATGTGTACAGTACTACTCACTTATGTCGACATCCCATCTATGTCAACAAAAATACAAGTCAAAGTCATGTGGTCTATTATTACTAACAAATATGTTAAGCTTATGTCGACGTCGGGATAAAATATTACTTGTACATATCGTCAGAAGCCCTTGGTCCCAACTTGAACAAATTCTTTGTTTTCTTTTCATTTATCTCGACAAGCCAGCAGTTATTTGATGTTGCACCCAGGCTTTAATTCTACCATCGCAGAGGGCATATATCTGGTCTAGTGAAGTTTGTTTTCATGGCAACTTCAATATGTACCCATAAAAATTTGGTGCCTCAAGAAGTTCACAAGAACTGACTCCCCATGAAACCCCAAAATGTGGAACCTTACAAAAAATAGTGAATTAACAGTATACCAACAGTGTCACTTCAAAATGATTAAGAATTTGTAGTTTTACCTTTTGATGTCCTGATTAACATTTTTCACTTTGGTAGCATTATTCTTCACTTGATCAACCTTAAATAAACAAACATCATGACAGTGTTAAAGGTAATTATTACAACAAGAAAATAAAGACCATAAACAAGAGTAATGCATATGGCATATGATAAACCCATCTTGTGATCTTTCCTCTGTCACCACCTGACATCGAGAACTGAATAACAAGTCAAAGACCTAAACTTCCCACACTGTAATTACCTAGATCTTTGAAGTGGGAGTGTGACTGTCATGAATCAAACACATGACTGAACTCAAGTTCATTAAAATATCTCTGTAGTTCAAAAGTTAATTCAAAACAAGGAGACAGGTCATTGGGTTACAGGGGGCCCTGAGTGGCCGAGTGGTCTAAAGCGCTCACCGTTACGGATCACTGTCATCTCACCCTGTCTGCGTGAGTTCGAGTCTCAGGCTCGGCCAACGTGGGCACGTGAGAAAGCCTGCCAGTAGCTTCTCACGGGTCGGTGGTTCTTCCCGGGGTTTTCCAGGGTTCTTCCTCCACCAATTATACTGGCCGCCATGTACAGCCTATATTGTGCTGAAAAATGGCGTTAAACCCTACAACAACAACAACAACAACAACAACATTGGGTTACATACATGTGATTTTACCATCAGTGGGCCAAAAATACTGTTTTAAAGGCTATCTATTGCACATATTATTTTATAGTTAAAATCAACTGCTTTTAAAACTTTGAAGTTAAAATTATTTAAAAAAAACGAAAGAAAAACAAAGCCCACTGTATTTTTACATGTTCTATCAACCCATTAGGGAAACCAGCTAGAACCAGCGTACTGGGGACCAGAAATGTTCCACCAGTACAATGACCAGTGCAATGATGCTTAATTGTTATTTAACAGTTGACGTGTATGCAATAAGCTGATTATCTTATTGTTGGAATTCAGAAAGTTAAAGGCCAAATGCTGGATGATTTATTAAAGTGTCATAAATAATAAAGGAATAAAAGGTGGTCATGCTGTCTTCTGATCCTCTGATGAAAATTAACAGACTTTTGGCAGAGAGGAAATAAGATGGCAAGACCAAAAATAATAAATGATTTTAAGATGATGAGACCAAAATTAATAAATGATTTCAGTAGAAACAATAGAGTAAGAATTTTGAATTTTTGTCATCTTTAATTGTTATTGTTTTAAGAGGAATATTTATGGGCAGCAACTCTTGCATTTTTTTTTTGTTGAATTCATGGCAAAATATGTTCTTTCTCCCAGTGTTATGAAACCACCAACTAAGAAATATTGCAAGTTTAAGGATGTTTGAGTATCAGAATTTAGGCATGAGCAGGTGAGTAGTAAAGATCCTGAGCTTGAATTGTGTGTTTCAATGGTATGCATCTCTTGTACTACATAAAGTGTATGAAGTTTTCATGCACATAAATTAGATTTAATCCCTGGATAAAATATACCAGTTAACAATACAAGATAATTAATTTGGGATAAATTATTCAAAGAAAGCATAAATTAACAATATATCTTTATGGTGCTTATTTCAAGTCTAAATCAATCTTTTTATTTGCAGTGGTAAAACCTCCCAGCCGATTTTTGGATCCATGATGAGAAAAGTATGTGACTCAGGAATGCATCTCAAGTCCAAGTCAGGAACTTCCTCCATGGGGTGAGAGCAGTCAGCAAGCTTACAAACCCAGCAACAGAACTTCTTGCCAGCTTCAGCACAGTTGTCCTGTCATTACAACCTTCTAATGCTGAAACAGAATGGACAATCTCCATTCTGCATTCTTTGCAAAATACACTGTGATTCAGGTGGAAATCTGGACTAGAAAACTGTTGAAAGCCTCTTAAGTACAAACCTTGATACACCACTCCCTCAATAACTTGCGCCCTGATAACTCACAACCCGCTTATAATGTGGGGTCAGTCATGGATCTCATTTTTTTTACAAGAAAGTACCCAAAATGTTACCCTTATTTGCTGAACATGAAGAAAATAGCAATCAAAATTGGTAACTAAAACCTTAATATATTGCTCATTTTGTCATTGAAAACGGTTGATATGACCTGGAAAATTGAATCAACATTATGAAATTATCAACTTTTAATAAGAAGTCATGTATTTTGTTGAAATTTCTTTCCAAACAACATTTTTGGTACACCATAAATAACAGTATGCAACGAAATTTCGATCAATGAAAATGTCACTAATGCATACTTGAGGCAGCACAATAATAAACAAATACCAATTAAATAATTTTTTTTTTAATCAAGTGAAATGCATGTCTTACGTTTAGGTCAGTTTAAGTGTAATTATCATAATGACAATGTGCCCTGTTGTATTCAATCATGAAATATGTCAATATACTGTAACAGCTATGTTCGTGAGCATTTTTGCAAGAACCTAATTAAGTGCTGATGGTGTTTTGATACCTAATTTGCATAAATATTTGTTGTATTGTTGCACTGAATTAAAAGCTGACCACCTTTTATTACCACGTTAATTAGTCTTTTGTATCATATAAATGGGGTGGATTAAATGAAAAATTAAAAGGCATGGAAATCCAACCTGCATAAGAGCTAGGGGCCCCAGCTGAGTGTCAGGTCAACTCATTTCAAGTGATCAATTGAACACTGTTACAATTTTTGTTTGTTTTTGGGTGAATGTAATATAATTAAACTACCTTAAATTAGCATACTCATTTACAAATGTAATCAGATAGCAAGACAACCAAGTGTAATGAATACTTGATGACATAAAATTCTGTTTCACAGATACATTTTATTAATGAGAAGCTCGTTTCAGAGTTTGCAGTTAATTTGCAATTATTGAACTGGCACTCGAAGAGTTCCTCACGGATAAGAAGTTTCCCTATTACTTGCAATGAAATCATGGCATAAATATTTTACTAATAAAACAATAAAAAAAATTTACTTTCGACAATGATGGCTGTTTCACAAACTAAATGTTCTGTATTTTTTAAATAAAAGGAATCTTGTTTGATTGTGAATTTGAATCAATAACTAGTCTGGTTCCCTGGTGAGTATGCTCCTTGCATTGCATTCCATTATAGTAGAGAGCAAAACAGCGAGCATACAGGTCAGGGAACAAGACCACTCAACAACAACATAAAGCAGTGTTGTAATATACAATGTTTCTATATACACCTGATGGTTGTTGAAACCAGCTGAAGTAATGTTAACGATCTCTCAGTGGCTGGGCATCTTGAAAATAAAGGTTATTTTTACATAATAATGAATAACTTGGTTAGAAAAAGTGCTTTACTGACAATTATTCCCAACACGATTTTAAAATGAGTATTCACACACACACCACTCACGGTTTTCTCGATTTCCAGTATGGATGGCATCATTTCACATTGTTATGGAGGTCCCTCGATAACTCGCGTCCTCACTTATAGTGTGGTCAATGTTTTTGGACCCTGTTGTGTGTGAGTTATTGAGGGAGAGGTGTAATCACAGTGGATGTCATCTGTGGGCACCAGACAGTAAGAAAAACAACTTTTCCCTTTTTCATTAACAAACAATATACTGACTCATATTAATTAATTATTACTGCAACACTGTCATCAGAATTTGAATCAGATTTATGTTCAAAATGTGCTGTTTTATTATACAGTAAATCTGTTATGAGAGACTGTCCCTTCTGCCACAAAAAATGGGTCTCTCAAGACAGGTGGTCTCTCATAACAGGTTTGCACAAAAAGACCAGTTTCCAAGGTCCAGTTTCAGAACAATTTAAAGAAAAATAACCACAATCACTGTACATATATTCTATTCTTTATTAATAGCTAAAACTAAAATATTGTATGCATTTATCTGAAAAACAAAACTATCTAGTAATAAAAATATATTTCTCTCATTAAACATGAAATCACATTTACATTTGAAGATCACATGCATTTGCATATGAAACCATTTCTGATTTACTCCTTTTCCTTTATAACACCCTAAATTTGTTGTATCAGTGTTTAAACTGCTATTTTGTAAGTGGTCTGCTCTTTTTCTCTTCCTTCAGTTACAAAAATTATTTTCTCCAGTGTTAAAATTTTTCTCTTTTTATTTGGAGTTTCTTCCATTGTTATTAAGGTACTAGGTGTTAACATTATTAGTGATCAGTTGTAATATTGACTGTAAAGACAGTTTTGACCAGGCTTTGGAAAAATATGAAAAATCTATGCATGTGTATTGCACATCTAACAATTAATGAAATAAAAAGAAACAGTTATCTCACCCAGAAACAGAATCATTTACTCAGAGTCAAAATTCCATGGCTAAATTCAAAGAAGACATACAGGGATTAACTCTATAAACAAAGTGTGTAACCCGGTCGCATGAACCTGAATAGATGACAGCTTGGTGAGTGGGATGTAATCACTGTAACATCGGGAAAAAAAACCCAACAAACATCACAAGCCTTTAACACTATCAATCGAATCATGCAAATGATTATCAAATGCTGGTTTAGATAAAGACCTTATTCAACCCCAGGCAATACAGATTAACTCTAAAGACAAACAATATACACGACAACTACCTTAATTTCAGCACTAAAATGTCAATTTGCGACATGTACATTAGTCTGGTTTATGGACTGTACCATATGTCACTATATACAAACTGGGAACCAGAATCCTTTTTTTTGGTCTTGTTCTTTTTATGTTTGTTTTTGATCAGAACAATCTTTACTATACAAGCGGTTGTTGTTACAAATGATTACATAAAGGTCAGTGGTGTCTGTCTCTGTTCTTGCGATAACAGTCGCTCATAGAACTGCATACTTGGTCCTACTCATACAAATGGGTGGTAGCTATGATAAGGCCGGGAACCAGGCTAAGTGCTCAAATAATCTGAATGTATTTAGTCTGGTTTACAATAGAAAATATAAAACACTATAATCATACCTACAAAATTTCAGATATTGGTAGTCAGCCTGTTTTTTTTTTTTTAAGAATAGTACAAGTAGTCATTGTTACAGAGATTAAATAAGGGTCAGTGGAATTTATCCCCCTTTTTGTGATGCGGTCATTCACAGCAGTGTTGAAACACATATTTTGCCATGACATTGTGGCTGTTGGTCATGTTCAGCAGATGGTTGCTCACAACAGAGCATTTATATAATAAAATCGATCCATGTGTTACAATTGTGGTCAGACATGACAGGTGGTCGCTCATATCAGGTTTTACTGTACTATGAAGAGAATACATATGGCTATGTTTTCAATCCCCTCGAAGACTGTAAAATGTATGCTGATAAAACATCTACTGGTTTATAAGTCAGTCTATTAATCAAAAGTTGTAAATCAACTTGTTTAAAATCCTGGATCTGCCACTTGTATGGGGTTACATTTTCCCTCAGTGCAATCTTGACTTTCGATGTATGTAACACACTGTCTAGCTACAATGTCTATCTAGGTAAGGTAAATTCGTCTCAGATTAATCTTAGCCTCTCTACTCAGATGGAATTATATCTAGCTTCCATGATCTTACTGACCTCTGTTTTTGCCTTTTCAATCTTTTCTTCCTTCTCCTTAATAAGAATGTCTTTCTCATGTCTTAAAGTTTCACTTTTCTCCTGTTTAAAAGATACAAAAAACATTGGAAACTTTCTGAATTAAATTGTCTAGATAACAATACCATTTCTGTAACATCTGCACCTAACATTCTGACCATCCCAAAAATGAGACATATACACTGTAACATGGTTGTTTTTTTAATTTCATATTAACAAATGCATTATACACTGTGTTAAGGTAAGTAGAGTACAGTGCCTTGCCCATACACACATGCCAGCAGAAAACCTGGACTGATCTGATAGCAGATTCATACTCACACCATCCTGAAAACTAATTTGACATGCCGACCACTGACACAACGCAGCTACTTCTCCATTGTAACAACCAAATTTGGTCATCTTTACTGACTTTATAGAACAATAAAATTGGTCACTGTAAAATAAGACCAATTTAGCCAACTCTTCCCATCATTAAGTTGTAACACATTATCCTGTAACTTGTTACACTAATGATGTATAAATGAACAAAGAATGTAAACCTCTAAAATGTGTGTTTTGATAAATAAGTCTAGGAAGGTGTGTTTGTGTGTGTGATTTGGATTTTTAATGTAGCTTTAAGAACTTTTCAGACATATCGCTATGATGTCTGCAGTGGCAGTTAATAATAATATCTAGTACTGAGGCATCATGCAGCAGACATGTATCATGAGGTCCCACCCAGTCACTAGGCCAACCAGTCCTAACACTAACTTCTTAATGCAGAGTGCCTAGTGAGGCAGCTGTTAGTACCATTTTTAGAAGTCTTTGGTATGACTCAGCCGGGGTTAAAACCCGTGACCTCTCACATCAGAGTTGGAAGCTCTAACCACTAGGCCACTGGAGCGGTCAGTCTAGAAAGTCTTTCAAGGTCAAAGAAAAAAACAGGAATATCATTGTAACTTTAGTTTTAAAGCTCTGTAAGAAAAATATAAAGCTTTTCTGTGTCACATGCACTTTAACCCTTTACCTCACTGAGGCTGTTGACCACTCTGGTGACGTAAGTGGTTAGAGCGTCCACCTCAGATTTGGGAAGTCGCAGATTCAAACCCCAGCTGGGTAATACCAAAGACTTTTAAAAAATGGTACTAGCAGCTGCCTTGCTTGGCACTCAGCATTAAGAGGTAAGTGTTAGGACTGGTCGGCCTGGTGTCAGTATAACGTGACTGGGTGGGACATAACGCTAAATGTCTGCTGCATGATGTCACAGTGCTAGACATCACAATAAACTGCCACACTGCAGACATCGTAGCAATATGACTGAAATTTTTTTTAAAGCTAACATAAAAATCTAAATCACACACACAATGACTGTCATTGTGTATAGGCCCAAACCACACAGTGTAAAGGCTTTCAATATAAATGTGCCCAAACCATACAGTGCAGTTTCTTATAAACAGAACACCTGTTACCTAAATAACTCATGTGAATAGTCCTACCTGTGAAATTTATAGCAGTATACTACATAATAAATTCAACATAATTTTAACATTTTCCATTTTTTGGGGTACATATTTGCTATTTATAGACAGGTTTAAGTGTAAAATCTGAACTTTCCATAATTACTTTCCTTGGAAGAATTTTGCATATGCTTTAAAATCTTGAGAGAAATCATTCACCAACAAATCAGTGTCTAACAATAACTGACCTCTGAATCTACTGGTTTATTGTCTATGTCTGTATCACTAAATCATCTGAATTTGATAAATTATCAAAAGTCAATGTCGCCTATATCAGCATTAGAGGCTATATCTGACTTTTGAAGTCTTTAATGTTATAATTCTAATTATCCAAACTCAAGAAATGCTAATTGAAATATGTGGCTTCCATTTTGGAGAGTGGAGAATCAGACCTAGTTACTTTAAAAGCAGATTTTGACTTTATCTTAAAACACAACCACATGGTGTGATGTAATGGTCATTTACCCCAATCTCTGTAGTTTTTAAAAGGGGATTTCCGCTGTAGGTGGCACTGTAAAAACCCACTAAAAATGGCTGATGTTTACTTTAGGCATCAAAACATGCTTCCATGCAGAAGGTGTATAGGCATTCAAACATGCTTGCACGTGAATCAGACGGAGGCGTCCAACAATACTTCCATAAGAATGTGGTACAGGCATCCAAAAGTACTACTAAGAGCAAAGGGTTACAATGAGAACCCCAAATTAAGAAATGTACCACATCAAAAAGCTTTCAACCAACCAAATGAATCATGAAAAACATGTATCTTAATACAGTATCAATGAATTCTGGTTACTTGATGCCATGGGAAGAGAGACCAACCACAGCGGAAAATTAGAGCTAGTTCCATCATCATACACTGTATTATATAACACCCACCCCCAACTCTTAGACTCAGGATTGTTGCCCAAAATCCATTACACATATCATATACTCTGCTATGACTGCATGTGTAATGAATGATCTAACTTAGGGGTCGGCAACCTATTTATATAGGATGCCACTTTTTTCCAGATTAATTACAAAATGAACAAGTGTGTGTGCAACCAGTAAGAGAGTAACACTGTTAAAATCAAAATTTTTGACTGCCCTTCGTGTGCCACACAAAACCTCTTGATGTGCCACCTTGTGGCACATGTGCCATAGGTTGCCGACTCCAGATCTAACTAAAGTCTTCAAAAATAACATTAGCATGAAAATACGATCGGGTCATCTACATATGGATATGCATACTAAATTTCATTTGTCTATCTCATACATGCTTAATTTCATTTGTCTATCACAAAAATAATAAGTTTCATTTTTCTATCTCATACATACTAAATTTCATTTGTCTATCTCAAGCATACTAAATTTCATTTGTCTAAATTTTTTTTTAATCATGCTTAGAAAGTTTTCACAAAAAAAAAGTACAGACACAAGTTTGTGTAATAAAAATCGGAAAATTGCTGTAATGGCCTGAAAATCTAATCGGGTGATCTACCTATGCTAAAAAAATATGACTGCCAATTTCTATTTGTCTATGCAAAGTTTTTTTTGCAATTGTGCTAATTAGCTTCATAGGTCAGACAAACAGACACAAAACCAAGATGCATCTGATGCAAGTATTAGGACATAAAATACAGTTGCACAGTACATTTTTGTTGTGTATTTGCCAAACCAAAGACCTAAGAGATGTAAAAAAAAATCACCCTCTCACAACTCTTACATGTACAAACTATTTACAAAAAAAGATGAATTTCCAAAGGGTTGTTTCAGGAGATTTTTTTTTATGACCAGAAGGATAGAAGGATAGACATAGAGTGTCACAAATTCTACCCTGCTAAATCTGGTGGCAGGAAGGAACAAATATTCATATATCAGTTTCATCAGTTTTTATGTCCTTAGATTAAGCAACCAGGAAGACTTAATCAGCCATTAGCTTTAATGTTATAAATAACCCAAAATATTTTTATTTACCTGAAGAGGTCGGATTCTAGATGAAGCTTCCTGTAAATAAGAAAATGCATGAATTAAGTGGCCTCAAATGCATGGAGTTGATACCGATAAAAGGAAAAGTAGCAAATAAACATGAATAACTTTTCAAAGGATCTTAAGTTGTGTTTTGTGCAGCACTTATCTTCCTTTACATTACATTTATTAAAGTGAAGGAATGGTGAGGTATTTGTGCATGTAAATATACTCCCAGATAACAAAATCCCACCTATAACTCCATGATCAACATAACAACTAAGTAAACAAAAGCTTACAACTCTTTCATAAATAGTCATTACTAAGATTGCTTGACATGCATTTCTTCTGATGACTATAACACATACAAAGTTTCACAGGCAATCCAATGAAAACTGCAAAAAGTAGTTACATTCACAAGATCAGCTGTGAGTAAAGCATTCAGCTGTAAGTAAAAATGGGCAACAAATCTTGAAAAAAAATCACAGGAGATCTAAGATTTATCAATCAGTGCAATTTTTAAACAATGACTTTAATATTACAAAGTTTCATAACAATTCAAAACACTGCATGACAAACTGTGTATGCAAGATAACTCTGACAAAAAAACATGTAAGTATTTGTAATTTGATAATGTACACATTTTAGAAGATCATCATGGTATGTACAAAGTTTCATGTTGATCCATTAAAAACTGATGCACCAGTTGTTTCCACAAGATTCTGTCATAAATTAATAAGGCTCCAAGTCTAACAAGGGCAATAACTCTAACAAAAGAGGATAGGAACGTAATGATTTTCTGATATGCACATCTAATATGGTGATCATTATATTTGGAAATTTAAAACTGGTACAGTGAAATCCGTCATACTAGCTGCATTCCCCTATAGCTGCAAGTAAGAAAGGGGAAATAACTCTTTCAAACACTGCAGGTGCAACTTGATTTGTCTATTGTCAGGTGATGACCAAAATATTTAGAAAGTTTCATCATGGCAATCTGTCAACAAGAGTCCCTTTTATTGCCCACCTGGCTGGTACCTGCTTAACAGTTAAATTCAGGAGGATGCTTTCTGTTCAAATTTCACCAATGCTGTTAATTGCATATGTTATGAAAGCAATTGCTTCAAGGTTTCTTGTGTTTTTGTATCTTCATCCACATTTGAATACACAACAGCATCATTTGTCCAGTATTAAAAGGCTCTATGCCAGATGCTTGGCGTTATAGTTTGTCGAACTCTGTTATTATTTTTTTGAGATAATAGCAGCCACATGTGATCGTGGAATAGCATCATTTGTATAAATCTAAAAGGCATTCAAACTAGCACACATTAATTTGATTAGCTGTAAAGGATTTTTTAGAAGCAGTTGGTAAAATTTTTTATATTTTTAGTAACAGCAGCCATATTTGATGGCAGATAGGCATAATTTGTACAAACTTTGGTCAATTCTGGTGTGATTTTTGATAAAAATATCATTTAACAGATTAAGCACTTTTAGTAATGATGGTGCATTTCATGACAGATTGGAATAATCTGAATCTTGTACAAACCTGCCAACTGTATCAAATCCTCTTTGGTAAGGTGATCAATATTTTCTTATGTCAGTCCCATATTCATTAAGGAATAGCAAATTACTTTGTATGGTTATGGTCAATATAAAAACATGCATTTGAAATGTGTAATCTGATCCAGTGAAGGCAAAATAATTTCCAACGAAACAGTTCAAGAAGAGCAATTATACCTTAATGACCTTCTGTCCAATTCTAAACCTAATGGAGGTCAATGATTTCTTGCTAGATCTCTCAACTTGATGTAATTTTTTTTTTTTAAATTTCACATGGTGGTGGCCATCATCAATCCCACTGTAAGCAATACTCAAGCTGATAGAACCTGACGTGCAATAAATGTAACCAGTGCCTTTCTTGCCTTTCTTTTCCAAGTGCAGCCAAAATCTGAACATTCCTTTTAATAATTTTGTGATGACTGTGTTAAGTTTCTAAGAGGCTGATGGCCTCTTTCAACTTCAATGGGTTTTTGTCTGGTGGACAACATTTCTAGATAATGCTATAACATAAACGCAAAAAGCGTAATCATACAAGAATTCTGCATGAAAAACATGGGCAGATTACTCCTGTAAAGTTAGCCTGGTTCTCTGGCCAACTCGGCTTAATCTAGTAAGAAAGTCTGGATCAATACCAAACTCAGACATGTCAAGATCATACTTTCTGCTATTGTTTCATTAATTTAGGACTTGTGGTCAAATCATATGGGCTTGCAGGCCTACTATTATTACCAGAATGCTTTCTGTCAAATATTATCAATTTCTGCTAAGCAATTTCTGTGAAGAAGTTTAATGTAATTTTATAATTTTAGTAATGGTGTCCCTATTTGATAGTGGATTTGTACAAATCTGAAAGCCTTTAAACCACAATGCTTTCTGTAAATATTTGCCAAGTTCTGTTGAACATTTTCTTCAGATGAAGTTGTTGAAACCAATTCTTGTTCCTAGTAAAATGGGTTTCTTTGAGATTACTTGTCCGATCATAATACCTTGGGAGAACTACTACAGTAAAACCTATTATGAGAGACCGCCCCTTCTGCCAACAAAAAGCTGTCTCTCAAGACAGGTGGTCTCTCGTAACAGGTTTGTACAAAAGAACCAGTTTCCAAGGTCCAGTTTCAGAACAATTTAAAGAAAAATAACCACAATCACTGTACATATATTCTATTCTTTATTAATAGTTCTTGCTAAAATATTTTATGCATTCATCTAAAAACAAAATTATATAGCAATAAAAATATACTTCTATCATTAAACATGAAATCACATTTACATTTGAAGATCACATATTTTAGCATATGAAATCATTTCTGAATTACTCCTTTTCCGTTATAACAACCTAAATTTGTTTAACCGATGTTTAAACCACTTTTTGTGAGTGGTCTGCTCTTTTTCACTTCTTTCATTTACAATAATTATTTTCTCCAGCCTTAAAATTTGTCTCTTTTTAGTTGGAGGTTTGTCCATTGTTATTAAGGTTCTAGGTGTTAAAATTATTAGTGCTCAGTTGTAAAATCGAATGTAAAGATGGTTTTGACTGGGCTGTGGGTAATTATGAAAAATCTATACATCTATGCATATCTAACAATTAATGAAAAAAAAAAGAAACAATTATCTCATCCTGAAACAGAACCATTTACTCAGAGACAGAAGTCAACGGCTTCATTCAAAGATGACATACAGGGATTAACTCTACAAGCAAAGTGTGTAACCCTTTTGTACCAACTTGAATAGACGACAGCTATGTGATTGGGATGTAATAACTTAACATTGGGGGGGGGGGAGGAATACAACAAACATCACAAGTCTTGAACACCATCAATTGAATCCCACACATGATTCTCTCTTGCCGGTTTAATAGACAATGACCGTATTCACCACAGGCAATACGGATTAACTGTAAAGACAAACAATATACGCAACCACTATGTCAACTTTGGCACTATAACAGCAATTCATGACATGTACATTAGCCTGGTTTATGGACTGTAGCATCTATCACCGGTAGCAACAATCCTTTTTTTTTTTAAATATTCCTTTTATATTTGCTATTGATCAGAACAATCATTACTAATCAAGCAGTCATTGTAACAAATGATTACATATAGGTCAGTGGTGTCTATCTGTTCTCGAGATACAGTTGGAGAAAAGGTAACAGGTGGAGGGAGGTACATCCCCTTACTCCAAAGATATCATCCCCAGTCCCCTAAGGTATGTGAGACAGCTTCCAGGTAACCCGACTGTTGGGACTCCATCTGTTGGGGCGTTGCTTCAAAAGGGAAAAAGTTTCCCCATAAATCCAGCGGAAATCATGAAGCTGCATCTAAAGAAGATGTCGACAGACCTGGAAGTGTGACCTGTTGAGCAGGAGAGATAGGTCCTACCAGATCGAATTGGGCCCTCTTGGATGACACATCTTGGAGATAAAAGCTAGAGAATGTGGGCTCCATCCCACAGCCTGAATGATGTCGGTTAGCAAACAGTTCCATTCAAATGCTAGGCTGGTGGCAACTGCTCTAACCTCGTTGAGCCAAAATGTAAAATAAGTTCATTTGAGCTGGGGTTATTTCCCTATATGCTGAGTAAATAACCAACTTGCTCTAGGATGAGACAGTCTGTTTTGATGACTCTTCCTGTCCTTTTATGAGCAGTAGAAATAGGTGTGATCTTCCTTGGCACAACAGCTCTGTTCTATTAAGGTACCACATGAAAGCCCATACAGGGTGAAAATGTGACATTGGTATTCAAATGCTTTCAGAATGGAGGGTCTTCATGCCTGGGCAATTCTCTCCAGACTAGTTGCAAAAATTATTTAAGTCTGAGGGCCTGTATAATATGATCCAGACATGCAGGTTCAGGAACCCCCAGTGGGGTGGAAACAACTGCTGTCACGGTTGTTTGAGTAGATGAGGGAAAACCCAAAGTTTCGAAGGGTTTCTGATGCAAGATGGACAAGGTTGTTGATCCACAACTTCCTCTATCGGAGTGGTGTGATAAGGATGAGACCACAGTCCGATTCCCTGGCTTTCTGTATCACTTTTGGAAATGGAGGTGTTGGAGTGTAGGCATAGCATTTGGGTTGCTTCAATCTATTGATAGGGCATCAACTGTCCAAGCTTTTGGATCTGGGATGGGAGAGACAAGGGTTGGGAGTTTGGCATTCCATATTGTCACAAACAGGCCCACCAACAGTCAGTCCCATCTGGTACAGATCTGAGTGAAAACCGAGGAATGGAGAGACGATTCTTTCTGTACTAGTTGATTACTCCATGACAAAGAGGCGGCCAGTACATTTAGGTGTTCCAGGAAATGGCGAACATGAATGTGGATTTATTGATGACAACACCATTTTAGAATTTTGTTTCTCCTTGTCTTCTGAGATAAGCCACCACTGTAGAGTTGTCAGACAGAATGAGAACCCCATGCCAAGCAAATATCCCTGCCACTTGTGAAAGACTTACACAATGTACATCCTCTCCAGAATTATTGATATGATGATGTTGTTCCTGGGAAGGTCATGCACCACTGGCTCCTCAAAAGGATGGTAGTAGGTGGGTTCCCCAGCCTCTCATACTTGCATCGGTACAGACTGTAATCTCGGGTGGTTGTACCTGTAGATAAATAACCACCATAAGCCAAGTTAGGTTGCTCCCAATTCCGCAGATGATGCCTCGATTGGGTGCAGATGGTGAGAGGACAGTCCAATGTGCAAAAGTTAGGACTCTGTGCAGAAGAAACAGTTGCAATGGGCACATAAGAAGGCAACCTAGGACCATGAGGTCTGCTGCCATGTTAAGCAAGCCTAGTAGGCAAAGGAATTCCTGTGCAGATAGAATTTCCTCGAAAGTAAGGTGCAACCATGGGTCATATTTCAATGCCCAATCCTAAGGGAGATCAAAGATGTTGATTGTGTATTGAACTCCATAACCTAGGTGAACAAATTGTGGAGATGGTACAAGGTCAGATCTTTCCTTGTTGATGAGAAGTCCAGATTGGTAACAAGGATTATCTCTTGTTGGATCTAACTCACTGATTTGACTGCAGGATGTCATCCAGGAAATTTCACGTTGGGGCTATAGAAATGGTCCAGACATGTGCCCATTACTCGATTCATCAGACAAGTGAAGACCCAGGGGCTGATATTGAGCCCTAGTGGGAGTGCCCTGAATTGGTATATGATGTTGTAGATGAATCGCAGGATTATCTGGAAGCCTTGTGAATAGGGACATGAGGGTATGCACCGTTCAAGTCCACACTGATGGCAGTCTCCCTCAAGGAGACCAAGAATGAATGATAGTAAGGTTATCAGAGGTTCATGTTCGATGAGTGGTAATTGGATGCTGATTTCCCATACTATCCCTGAATCGACACAATGCACTACAATCAAAGTACTTCAATTAAGCTGTCAGAATTTTTGGCATGTTCAAAATAAAATACAGTAGTTGTAAACTTGAGTCTCTCAAAGTGATTGACAATCTACTGCCCAAAAAAGAATTTCCTGGAATCCATGATAAGTCTTTCTCTTCTATCCTTTTATTCACTTTAATGAAGCAAATTTTTCTTCAAAACTGCATAACAGAATTTCATCAAATTTGACAGAAAGCATCCTGGTATAGAAGGCTTTCAAATTCTGTTTAGATGATACTGATCTGTCATCAAATATTCTACTGTTACAAAAAAAAACGATAAACCTTTCAATTACTTTTTTCCCAAGATCATTTGATAGAATTTGAGCAAACTTGATATAATTCATCCTGGAATGAAAACCTTTCTGATTCTGCAAATGATGCATGTCATTACTAACAGTAGATAAACTTTTAAATGACTTCTCAAAAACCACTCAATGAAATTGGAACAAATTTTACAGGAAGCTTCCATGAATAGAGGAGCTGATGCTGATCCATCACCAAATGTATCACTGTTAATAAAATTAGAAAAGCTGCTCAACATCATTTGACCAAGTTTAATAGAAAGCAATCTGGCATGGAGGACTTTCGGTTTCTTACAAAGATGCCAATCCACCATCAAATGTGGTCACAGTTGCTAAAAATATACAAATATTTCTTCTTCAAATACATTACCAATCATAATACCTTAGAAGAACTACTACTACCTCACAAATCCAGCCCTCCCAGATACTAATTTTAGCTAAAGGGAGCAAAATGTTGTCTGCTGACCTCTGTGGCACTTGGGTAGAGTGATCTCCCCTTACATATAAGACTTGGCCGCAAAGTCTAAACCACTTCTGATATTCTTGAAAAATTTCAACATACTAAATTTAGTATAAAAAAATATTTTCTAACATGTTTGAGTTTACAATATACCTTTAGTACAGTACAAATTTCTTTGTCATAACCCTTGATTAGGAATTTGATATCGTGAATAGTGTATCAATTAACTCAATGTCAGTATATACCAATTTCCTGAGTCTGGTTAAATCTATAATGAAGATTTAATTTAAAAATAAAAACAAACAAAATAAGCTGGTGACATGGCATTCATCAGATTGTTAAAAAATGAGTCATGATCTTTCATTTTAATATAAAAAAGTGCTTACTATTAATCTGTTTACTTAAATGCAACTAATATCTGCTCAAAATTCATTTTGTACATATCTTCCCAAGCTCAATGAGGTACACAAATTCAAGTGATGACTTTTGACTTGACCCAAGATGGACACAAAGATGCCATGCTGGGGGTAGGCTGAGCTCCACGTTCATTCAGAAATTCAGAACCAGTGCAAATTGCTATATTGTTGTAAAAAAAAAAAAATGTCACCAACACCACCAAACACTAAGTAGTGATAAAATTTTTTTAGATAGCTGCCATGGCCATCATTTTGGAGGTCTGATCAGCACCACTGTCATTTAGGATTAACTACATGTCGTAAGAAGTCTTTTAGTGACAAGTCCAAATCTATTCTATTTAATATAAACTCAGAAGAAATGATGATGCCAATATTTTTCAGATGGTTACCAAGGTAGCCAAAATATGATGTAACATATGGGCCATTTTCATTTTGGACCAACTACATACTAAAAGAAATCTTTCAGTGAAAAATCTGTCACTAAAACTATCAGTTTAACAGAATTAGTGACATCAAGACTATCAAGATGGTAACCATGGCAGCCGCATTGAAAATATTCTGAAGACCAGTTAGAACCTACCAGAAATCAATTAAACATCATAAGGAATTTTCTGTGAAAACCCCATGACCATCCATTTCAGAGAAGGAGCTATAACATGATTTTAGTATCACCACAGTGGATGCGAGCTTGGCCCAATTTTTTTCTGATCAACTAGATATTACAAGTAGCCATTTAGTGAAAACCCTATGGCAATATGATTATCCATTAAAATAAAGTAGAAAAAAGATTTTCATGATGAATGCCATAGCAGCCTTATTAGATGTCCACAGTGCACCATTTTCATTTAAAACCAACTAACCCTTTGCATAAATGACTAAATTCCTAGCAGTTTTTGAGAGTAGCAAGAATCTTGTGCTAAAAGATGGACAGACACAGGCCATCACATAAGCTCTTCCAGTGTTTAACCAGTAAAGATAATCAAAAGTGTAGGACCTTGATTTCCTGGTTGTGAGCTTCATTTTCACTAAGCAAATTAGCTTTGTCTTCCTCAAGTTTTATCCGCTGCTGAAGATCATTCTCAATGCCCAGCTTTTCCTCACGCATACTGTTAATACTGGTCCTCAGCTTCTGGACCTGGTCCATGTGGTCACTTAACTTCTGACGTTTGTGGTCAAGTTGACGGCCCATCGAGTCCCTGTGGTTTAAAGAGACCAAACTAATTATAACTCAACTTCAAGCCATTTTGAGGATATGTTGGTCCATGTCTTCATTTTAAGTAGTATAATACTCCAATCAATGGACAAATGAGCAAAGTGAATTTAAATTTTTTGTATACAGTTAGTTTAGATTTGATTTAATACCTCGATATACTTTGCTCAACCCAGTACAAAAAAACCTACAGGAACCCTGTGCATGCCTAATACTACAATGGGTTCAAACCATAAAAATATCATGTATGGAGTAAAGACCGAGTTTAAAACCAATGCAGTTTCACACCCAGCCCTTGATTTCTTCATAGTTTTAGCATTTACAGTGACACTTTGAGTAATCCAGGTGTCATTTTAAGGGGATACATTCAGTTTTTCAGGAAGCTATCATACACCTTTATAAGTTAGGACATACTGGAAGGGTAAGAAAATGTAAAAATTGTACGACTTTTGCCTAGTTAAACAGTGTCAGCTTGCCCCTGTACACCAGTATTATCATGATCTGTTTGACATACTGTCATGTAACTTCTCAAGGGTACTTATTAATGGGAAAATTCCTAAGCAGCCAAAAAATTACAAGGTATACATTACAAGGTCTGCATCCTTTGTGACATGTACTGGACTGGCATGATGTAGGAAGATAAGCAAAAGTATTTGGTACATGCTAGATGTTAAGCAACGGTGGACTTAGTGCTTATTTGGGACTGAAAAGTTTGTGCAAAATCCATTTGTATTCAGCCTGTTGCTGAGATCTTTGACCATTTGCCCCCAAATCAATATGTTTCCACATCACTCCAAGTACAAGCCACTGACAACATTTAATCCAGGTCTGTGATGTCTTGTCAGTCTCACACACCTATTTACTCTGACAGATGTCTATTTGTAGTTTCCCAACATCAAGAAATACTTTAAGTGACAGCCATTCTGTTAAAACAGATCTCAGACACAATGGACACCTGACAGTTACTGAAAAAATTTCATGTTCTGGTGACCTTTGGAATTCCTGGTTCACATAGCTTATTAGATAAAACCTTGCATTTTGTGTTAAGGCGAGTTACTCTTATTAATGCTATGTTTCAAATGCAGTTTTTCAATTTCAGCACCATGAAAGCTGTAATTTAATTGGTGAACAAAATGGTCAAGAGAACATGATCTTTGTCTATATCAACAGTAGTTTGCCTGAATTGACTAATGCAAGGTCACAATTTTTCATTCATACCTCATGTTAATTAAGACCCTCTCATTTCTTATTATAAGTGATCAAAATTTCCATTGCTTTATTTTATCTGTCAGCAGTTTATCTCATCAAACTCAGGGATTCACATGTAATGACCTCAGTCCTAATCATAGAGACAGATGTCGAGTGCATTACAGAACTCTGTAGTACTTCATTGATGGAGTCTAATGAAAAGTGTATGGATCTTGCACATTATCCAATTCATACAACATCTTAAAGACATAAACATATATACAAGGATTCATCAAAACTGGATCAGAAATACGACTTCTAGAGTGTAAACAAATCTAATTCAAGATCAGGTCATTATTATGCATTGATCCTGCTCATTATCCAACTCATCTGAAACTTTGATGATATTAACCCATATTCCAAGATGAATGAAATATGACTCCAGAGCAGTGACAAGCAATTGTTGACAGAGAGATGCATGATGCATAATGAACACATGGCCATACCACAAGCTCACTTAGCGTTACAGTCAGCTGTGCTGAAAAGAAACAAATTTTTTTAAATGCCTGCAAGGCCATCCTTTCTGGAAATGTTTTTACATGTTTGTCAAATTTTAGGAGATCACATGACATAATTTTCATTTAGGACCATCTACATATAGTGAGAAGTGTTTTAGTGAAAACCAAATGTATATATGACACCCCTTGAGTAGCAATAATACATGTCTATATGACACCCCTTGAGTAGCAATAATACATGTCTATATGACACCCCTTGAGTAGCAATAATACATGTCTATATGACACCCCTTGAATAGCAATAATACATGTCTATATGACACCCCTTGAGTAGCAATAATACATGTCTATATGACAGCCCCTGAGTAGCAATAAAACATGTCAATATGACAGCCCTTGAGTAGCAACAACACGTCTATATGACACCCCTTGAGTAGCAATAATACATGTCTATATGACACCCCTTGAGTAGCAATAATACATGTCTATATGACAGCCGCTGAATAACAATAAAACATGTCAATATGACAGCCCTTGAGTAGCAACAACACATATCTATATGACAACCCTTGAGTAGCAACAACACATGTCTATATGACAGCCCTTGAGTAGCAAAAACACATCTATATTACAGCACTTGAGTAGCAACAGATGTCTCTATGACAACCCTTAAGTAGCAATAATATGTCTCTATATGACAACCCTTAAGTAGCAATAACACATGTCTATATGACAGCCCTTGAGTAGCAACAACACATGTCTAGATGACAACCCTTGAGTAGCAACAACACATCTATATGACAGCCCTTGAATAGCAACAGATGACTATATGACAACGCTTAAGTAGCAATAACACATCTATATGACAGCCCTTGAGTAACAATAACACATGTCTATATGACAGCCCTTGAGTAGCAATAACATGTCTATATGACAGCCCTTAAGTATCAATAGCACATGTCTATAAGTAGCAATAACACACATCTATACAACAGCCCTTGAGTAGCAATAACACAGGTTTATATGACAGCCCTTAAGTAGCAACAACACATGTCTATATAAAAGCCCTTAAGCAGCAATAACAAGATTTTCATGATGGCCATCATCTTGGTAGTCACATCATCAGCACCATTTTAAGACCAACAAGGTATCATAAAATGTTTTCTGTGAAAATCCAATGGCAACATGACCATCTGCCTGTCTGCTTTGTGTGTGTATGTGTGCTTGATATGAATTTAGCCAAGAATGTGTTAAAAAGTGCCAATAATCCTCCCTTCAAAACCCAAACCATTTTCATTTTGGATCCATGGCAGCCACAATGGATATCAGATCAGTACCATTTTCATTTAGGACCAAGCAGACATCAGAATAAAATTTTTCATGAAACTGCATGTCAATACAACCATTCATTAAGTGGTAGCAATAACAATATTTTCAAGAAGATGCCGGCCTCAGTGCCGACAATATTCAGACTTTCAGGCGCTTTTTCATTTAGGAGCAACTAGACACCATAAGAAGTCTTTTAGTGAAACACCACGTCAAAACATCCATCTGTTCAGGAGAAGTAGCAACAACCTTTTCAAGATAGCCACCATAACGGCCATAATGGATATCAAGTCATGGCAATCCTCCCAGTAGTTCAAGAGGAGCTGCAATAACAAACACTAATGGAAGGATGGCTGGACAATGGACAATAGGCCATTATATGAGATCTACTGTAAATAGCCACAAGTTTAATTTATCATGTCATGAGTGGGACTGGCATGACCATCTCTAACTTCTGGATGTATTTTAGAATTCACACATGCCTGTTATATAGGCACTGCACTGCATAAGAATAAAGAACCAAAAAATTTGGGACTAATACAAAATAAAAGATACAGAGAAAGGACTGGTTTTGTCAAGGCTCAATTTTCTTAAGTTCAACTGCATTATGTTTTTAAAAAAGTGTCTTCATATTGGCCTTGATACAAACCATTGGCACTTCCCTTGTTTAATATCACAACAAAGATATATTTATATAGGCCTTGATACAAACCACTGGCACTTCCCTTGTTTAATACCACAACAAAGATATATTTGTGTAGGCCTTGATACAAACCATTGGCACTTCTCTTGTCTAATATTACAACAAAGATATATTTGTGTTGGCTTTGATATGAGCTCAGGGCAGTGCCTTTGGCTAATACAATGAAAAACATAGTCCAAAAGTACTGACCTTAAACCTATATTAATTCCAACAGGAAAATGTAATCATTTAACAACATAATATCCAGACTTACTTCCAAATATAACTGTTGAATCCCTCATGGTTTGATTAAATAGGTCCAACCATTATTTTTAAAGAACCTAATGTTTCAAATTAAATTTCCCCCCAGATGATTTATCTTCAAATACGATGAAAAATAAATTCATAAAAATTAAAATATCTAAACAAAATTAGCAAGATTGCCATGCATCACACAGCAGAGACCAGCTCACGTTTATTTACAATCTAAATAAACTGTTATAAACTATTATGAATATTTTTATGTTATTTATTTTGCATGATAATATTTTCTGATTTCTTTAATATGAAATAAAATAAAGGTCAATAATGACTTAATAATAATAAATAATTATTAATGACTTAATATTATAATAATGACTTAATAATAATAAATAATTATTAATGACTCAATATTATAATATTGACTTAATAAATAACTCGCAAGCCGTAGACTATTGGGAAACCTGTGTTATAGTGCACAGTACTGACACAGAACATGTCGTCGTTAGCATTTTTAAATCCTGGTTTTTTCAAAAATATCTGATGCAGATTTTGCTTGATTTGTTCTTTTTACCAAATCTTATTTTACCTACACACATCCACTGCTGTTTAATTGCATGTGCTCAAGATCTATACTTATTTAGTAATACAAGTGATCATACAAAGTGATACAACGTATATGAAATGAAACCAATTTTTCTAGTAAAAAATCCTTCTTTAAGAATACTTACCCAATCATAATACCGAAGGAGAACTATCACTACCTCACAAATCCAGCCTAGATGCCACTTTTAACTAAAGGAGTTATCTTCCCTTAGAAATAAGACTTGGCAGCAATGCCTAAGAATACATCAGTTACTACTGGAGCAGAAGGCATGCTGTCAATGGATGTAACTGCGGGGAGACTTAGAGGGTGTTTATGTGTATTATGACTGGGTAAGTATTCTCAAAGAAACATATTTTACTAGGAAAAATTGGTTTCTTCTTTAAATACATTACCCAATCTTAACACCAAGGGGGAATAGGTAACAGGTGGAGGGAGGTATATCCCCTTACCCCGGAGCTACCAACTCTGGTCCCCTAAGATAGGCGAGATTGCTTCTAGGTAACCCAAATGAAGGGGACTCCATCTGTCGGGACACAGCTTCAAATGGGGAAAAATGTTTCCCTGCAAAATCCAGTGGGAGTCATGAAGCCGAGTCTTTGGAAGCTGTTGATCGAGTTGGATGTACCTGTTGAACTGCAGATATAGGTCCTACCAGATTGAACTGGGCCCTTTGGGATGACAGATCTTGGAGATAAAAGTGAGAGAATGTGGGTTCTGATCTATATCCCACAGCCCAAATGTCGGTTAGTGAACAGTTCCGGTTGAATGCTATGCTGGTGGAAACTGCTCTAACCTTGTGAGCTGAAATGGATAATAAATTCATTTTTGAGCTTGTGTTATTTCTCTATATGTCGAGCAAATAACCCACTTAATCCAGGATGAGATAGACTGTTTTGATATAGCCTCCTGTCCTTTTATGAGAAGTAAAAAGAGGCGTGATCTCCCTTGACGTAAAGGCTCTGATCCATTACATGATGAACTGGGTCTTATAGGTGGCCTTCAGCTGATGTGTCCTGACTAGAAAGAGGCTTCAAGACGAAAGTCTGGTTACCCATGGAAGCTGGTTCTTAGTGATGAAAGAGAATGCCATAATGAGTAAGACTGACTCGTCTTGTCAGAACAGCACATAATTTGGATCTGCTGATAAGCTGTGTATTTTGCTAATTCTGCCTGCTAACATGATGAGGAGGCAGTTCTTGTATGAAAGGTGCACCAGAGACACTCTGGAAAGTAGTTCAGATATGTCTTGTTCAGCCAGTTAATACCCAAGATAGGTTCCACATTGGCATAAGGCTAACATTTATGGTCGTGTATACTCAAAGTTGGAGAGTAGGTCAGAGATGTCCTTGTTTTGTCTGATATCCTCTCTTCCGTGATGACGAAAGGTGTCAGTAATCACAGAGTGGTAACTGTTTATCATACTCAGTGTGAACTTTCTCTTGACAATGAGCCAGAGGAAGTTAGCTATTTGTGGTATAGATACCTGGAGAGGTATTATGTGTTTATTTGTGCATCACTGGGTGAAAATGTGCCATTTGCCTTCATATGCTTATAGATTGGAGGACCTTCTTGCTAGATTGATTCTCTCCGCAATTGGTTGTGAGAATTTTTTCGTTCTGAGAAACTGGACCGGTCCTATGAGTTTCACAACTTAACGTCGAGTGTCTCTCAGCAGCCAAATGAACCATTATCAGCACTCAGCCGGAGAATATGACAGCTATTTCAGCATGGAGTGATGAGTGGTCTTAACAGATGTTGTAAACCACTCCCTTGTAGCTCAGCCATCTGTCTACCCTCATGACAGCTATTTCAGCATGGAGTGATGAGTGGTCTTAACAGACGTTGTAAACCACTCCCTTGTAGCTCAGCCATCTGTCTACCCTCTTGGCTTTAACCTTCCATGACATCTGTGGACCACGCTGAACTGTTTCTGGACAGGACAGGGGCACTGTGCAGTCAACCTTGTACAGTGAGGCCAGGCCACTGACTCTTCCTGTATATGTGGAGCTCTGCAGATCATGTCACACATTATGAACAACTGCCCACTGACAAAGTTCCCTGGTGGACTGCAGGCTCTGCACCTTGTTGATGATGGTGCTGTTAAATGGCTGGGCATGCACTGCACACGATAAATAAACAGTACATTTCTGAGGATCTGCTTCATATGATCCAGACATGCAGGTTCCTTAGCCATGAATAAGAATTAAACAACTGTCATTGTGGTTTTTTTGAGAAGATGGAGGAAAATCCGAAGCCTCTGAGGAGTTCCCATTGTGAGACTGATGAGGTTGTTGAACCACAACTTCTTCCATTTGGGTTGTCCAAAATGACAATAAGGCGACACACTGATTCTTTATCACTTTTTTTGGAATCAGAGGTGTTGGAGGGTAGGCTCATGCATCCAGGCTGTTTCCAAACTATCGATAGAGTGTAGACTGCCCAGGCTTTGAGTCCATGACTGGAGATAAGAAGGTTTGGAGTTGGTATTCCACCATGTTCCAAACAGGTCCACCAACAGTCGGTCCCATAGGGTACATATCTGAATGAAAACCGAGGGATGAAAAGACCATTCTGTCTGTAGTAGCTTATTGTTCTGGGACAAAGCTTTGGCTAGTCCTGTGATATGGTGAACTTGCATGTGGATTTGTTGTTTTGACAACACCACTTTACAAAGTCCCACAACAGGATGCAAAGTCTTGGGGCTTGGTTCCTCCTTGTCGTTTGAGATAAGTCTGTAGAGTTTTCGGACAGAATGAGAACTCCCTTGCCATTAAAATATAACTGTCACCAGTGAACCAGTGAAAGGCTTTCACAATTGCCATCATTTCCAGAATTTATTGACATGAAGATGTTGTTCCTGGGGAGAACATGCACCACTGGCTTCCCAAAAGCATGGTAGTAGGTGGGCTCCACAGCCTACTGTACTTGCATCAGTACAGATTGTAATCTTGGGTGGTTGTATTGGTAGATGTATAACCGCTGTGAGCAAGTTATATTGCCCCATTTCCACCTCTTCTGTGTGCAGATAGTGAAAAGATGGTCCAGTGGCAGACTTTAGACCTCCATTAAGGCAGAAGAATCATTTACAATGGGTGCATAGGAAAGCGACCTAAGACCATGTGGTCTGCTGCCACGTTGTGCAAGCATAGTAGGTGAAGAAATCTCTGTGTGGGTAGAATTCCTTGAAAGTAAAGGTGCTACCTTGATTCAGATTTCAATGCCTGATCTTGAGGGAGATGAAATATGTTGCCTGTGTATTGAACTCCATACCTAGGTGAACAAATTGTTGAGATGGTACTAGGCTGGATCTTTCCTTGTTGATGAGAAGACCAGATTGGTAACAAGGGATATCATGTCTTGTTAGATCTAACTCACTGATGTTTCTGCAGGATGCTGCCATAGAAATGGTCCAGACATGCGCCATTACTCAATTCATCAGATGAGTGAAGACCAATGGGAGTACTCTGAATTGGTATACGATGTTGTAGGCAAACTGCAGGAACATCCTGGAAGCCTTGTGAATAGGGACAAGAAGGTATGCACAGCATAAGTCCACACTGATGGCGAAGTCTCCCTCATGGATGGTATTCAAGATGTGTGGCGGTGTTTCCATGTAGAACCAAGGGGTGTGGATGAATTGATTGAAGGCATGTAGATCAAAGACCAGACGCAGAGTGCTGTTTGCTTTTGGGACCAAGAAAGTCTGGAATGAACGATAGGAAGCTCTTGCTGCTATATCCATTTAGGTATGTGAGAACTGTGGCTTTGAAAGGATGGGTGAAGCTTTAAAAGGATGGTTTCAGAGGTTTGTGTCCTACGAGTAGCCCTTGAGTCCTTTTGTTGATTTCCCATACTATCCCCGTATCGACACAGTAGTTTTGGGAGGGTGAGAAATTGGTCTCCATGGTGGCTTGTTTGCAGATTTCTTCAATCTGGCCTTGAAAAAGAAGGTTAGAGGATAAAGGCTGTGCTCTTAGCTTGGCCTTATGGTGATCCTTCATGTAAGTGCAGGCAGAGATCAGGGAGTTGCGTTCTGCCAACTGTACATTTGTGGCTGCGGTTACGGCATTGGCCAAAGTGTGTTGCGTGGCTCTATTCAGTACTCAGGCTATTCTTGGAACCAACTCCTATTCATGCTCTGGGGTTTTCTAAGTGGGAGAAGATAAGCTATGTTCCATCTGTTGGAAGATAGCCAGTCCAACATTGAAGCCATGGTAACTATTTTGCACAGTAACTGCCGAGTGTCAACAATGGCCATCTGGTCCATACATAAGGAGTGTGGCTTAGTTATCCCCAAAGTGGCAATATCACTGTCAACTGCTGGGGTTTCCAAATGAAAGAGTGGTGTGTAGCAAAGGTAGAACCATCGATGAATTGGTGATGAAGGCAGGCCAGAACATCTCTAACTCTCCCAGACTGTGGAAGAAATTGAAGTGAGACTCTTCTGTTCTGTTGTAAGATCAACAGATGTTGGAGCACTGGTCCAGGTTGTTGATGGAGTGGAAGGAGAACAATAAAACTCCAGCAGTCAAAGGTGGAAAATGTCCCCAGTGGAGGCTCAGAAGGCTGAATCTTCCTGTGCTGTTGGATAGTGTAGAACAGATTACAGTAATGGAGAACAAGCAGCATCATCTTTGTTGCATGTGGTGAGGCTAAGGTCTCCAGTAATGCTTGAGACTTAGCTGGCAAAGGGCAATGAGGCTGTCACTCACTAAACTCACTGAAAGCCCTGGATTAGAAACCGTGACTTCAAGACAGTAGCTGAGTATAGAGTCTCTTCTCGTAGCAGAGTGTTGAGAAATTGCAAAGCAACATCTGTTGAAGGAATTATTCATGGCACAGTGCCAAATGAGTGGCTCGAGATGGTACAAGGGTTAGACTGGTCCCTGCACATGTCTATAAAAGTCGGGTGCGATGTACTGGAAGCTGGGCTCATAGTGATTGAGCCCATAATATTGATGTTTTGGACCTATTAGTATATTGCCTAGGCTGGTCACAACGGAAAAAGGCCATCCATGTGAGGAAGATATCATTAGCATCATCAGAGCTGGGACAGGTTATGGGATATTTGATCCATGTAACATGTCTGTATGTCTCACGAGTGAGAGGGAACTTGGCTGTTTCTTAGCTCTGTCCCTCGTTGCTCTGCAATAGGAATCAAGTGGAACCCACAAGCAGGCAAGGTAGAGAGAGTTGCCAGAAATGCTGAGTCGAGTAGTGGTAACCTGGGTACCGGAGCTGTTTCAGAGCATGTCAATGACCGGTGCTTTCTGGCAGAAGGGTAGGTTGATTTATCTCCCTTGTCTGCCTGAAATTTCATACTGAAGAAAAGGCACTGATGACAAAGCTTTTTGAGCTGTGTGTTTCTGCTCTTTACCCATAGTTCTAATCTGTAAGACAAAGACAGCAAAATGTAGAAAACTGTAATCCTACACCTTTCTTTTAGAACGCAATGTCTGTACTGAGCTAAATCTTAAAAAGTTGACCCAGAAATTGATAAAAAACCAATGAGGTATACAGGTAAAATAATTACAATACCACCTGTAAGTAGAAGTATAAACTTGTGGGCCTGCACATGCAATGTTAGAATACAGTGTGGGTGCACTATACCAAATGATGGTTACCTGGGAAAAAGTTATAGCAAATGATCTCAATTACAATGCTACTTGTAGGGAAGGTCAAGGATGGTATGTACAGGTAGAATCATTGAAGAATGGCATTCCAAGACTAAGAAGCTGTGGTAAAGCAAACTCACTTGTATGTACCAGAAATGATGGAATTATACATATATAAGGAATTTCTTAAGGGCATAAAGACCTGCATACATATAAATGAAGCCCGAATCTAAGTCATATAGGGTACCCATGTGAGTGAATAAGTGCTCATTAAATATGATGGAATGCTTATACAGATAAAAATGACTCAAGTGTCACCAATAAAAATAAGCATCAGCAAGAAGCGAATGAGTAAATCATGTATAGAAATCTTACCTGTACTTGTCCAACCAGAGTGGAAGCAATAAAAAAAATGAACAGAATTGTCTATATTACACGCAAAAAGCTTCACATAAGAGGAACTGAGGCACTGTTATAGATATATGTATTTACAATGTAGATGCAACAATATCCATAATCAGGCAATTACCTGTAGGAAGAAAGCCCATCTGTACAAGTAAAAACACTGAAGTTGGCATCCAGATGCTACAAATGCCTTGGAATAGCAACTCACCAAAATGTACTTGTTAGTAATGGCATTACACATATATTAGGAGTTTTATATGTGCTTGAGACTTGCATGTAAATAAAATAATTCATGACCGTACATTAAGTTGAGTTGCTTATGCTCCTCATGTAAGTACCTAAATGTGTGACGATGTCAAAGTGTTAGCAAGAACTTTGTCAGGATCTGAAGAGAAAAAGTTGGAAATATAGAGGGAATAAATTTTCCTTAGAAGTGAACAATTCCTCCAATGGTATATCTTTCACCCAGATTCTGGCTCTCTCATGATGACAGTGTGCTTCTTGGCATGAACAGAAGTAGTAAATGGGGTGTATTCTTAGGCTTTGCCGCCGAGGCTTATGCCTAATGGGAGATAACTCACCTTGACCGACATACAGGGCAGCATACAACTTTTAGCTCCCTTTAGCTAAAAGTAGTATCTGGGAGAGCTGGATCTGTGAGTTAGTAGTAGTTCTCCTAAAGTATTACGACTGGATAACATATTGAAAGAAGAAAAAATGTGTAATGAATATTTATAAACATATTAGACACACACACACACACATATATATAAAATTTTAATATAGATTAAAATTTTGAAAATAGACTGACTAGATCACCATCAAATCATTTTAGTTTTTTGTTTTCATTCCACTTTTGATTTTGGCATGCTGGTTGTTTCAGCAACTCCTTTTAATTGGTGAGTTTGTCTTTTGTTTTTAGACAGAAATCCAGGACAGTTAATTGTTTAAACCCTGAAAGTAACTTGGGTAAAAAGGGAATTTTGTCCACAGGTAATGCTGGCACCCCTTTGTTCTGCTACATTACTCCTTTTATGACCTTTTTACTGCATAATATTAACAAGATTAATATGGCTGAGTAAACATGTACTTATTTGAAGGTTCCTTACATCAAAGCAAATTACCACTTCATTATTATTGCAATTATTTTCAAAGCATTATTTCCGAGACTACTTTATGATATTTTTTGAGGCATTATTTAAGTTTAATACAGTGATGCCTATGATTCCAAACCAAGAGATGGCCTTCATTCTGAGCAAGTTGTTAAATAAGTACATGATGCCATGATATTAAAAATAGACACTATCATTGAAAGCAATCAAGCATTATTTTCACTGTTTTAATATTGGTACAACATTCTAGTAAGTTAGGTAATCCAATTTTCAAGACAGAAAAAGTACTTACTGGTGACTGAAAATTTTAATGCAATAATGTTATTTCATTTTTACCAAATTTTTCTTCAAAACAGAAATTTCTTATACTTAAAGCACAATACCACTGAGATGATTTGACTATAAAATCACTTTAACACTAGTGTCAGAAGAGTGGTTAAGAAAAGGAAAGTACCAGAAGCACAAATACTAAACACATCTGCATTATGGAATGTCAGTGTCTTAGTTGAAACAAATCCAACCCATTCAATATTTGTAAATAATACCTGTTGTAGGTATTAAAGTACTTTGAAAAATAAGGTATATCAATTACATATATACTTACACTTTGATCTGTGTATCTTCCTTTTCAGTTATCACTTCCTGAAGGGTTCTACCTGAATCTGATAAAAGTAAAGATGTCTTTTCAAAATCATATTTTAATCTTCGAAGGAATGCTATTTCCCATCTGCTCCATCGTGTGTGTGTGTGTGTGTGTGTGTGTGTGTGTGTGTGTGTGTGTGTGTGTGTGTGTGTGTGTGTGTGTGTGTGTGTGTGTGTGTGTGTGTGTGATTTGGATTTTTAACATAGCATTAATAATTTTTTAGTCATATCACTACAATGTCTGCAGTATGGCAGTTTATAGTCTTGTCTAGCACTGGACATCATGCCACAGACATGTAGCATGATGTCCCACCCAGTCACATTAACCTGACACCAGGCCGACCAGTCCTAACACTAACCTCTTAATGCTGAGCACCCAGCGGGGCAGCTATTAGTTCCTTGACTCGCCCAGGGTTTGAACCTGCGACCTCCTGCATCCAAGGCAGATGCTGTAACCATTAGGCCACCAGAGTGGTCCCATCATGACATAATTGTGATGACAGAATTAACAACACTGTCAAAGAAACTGAACAAAATTCAAACAAAATTTAACACTGATGCCTACAGCACCAACAAGAATGCCATCATAAAAGTGGTATCTCATCTATGTGTTGCAGGCAAGACAAAAAACAAATGGTTAAAAACAAGAACCCTGCAGAATGCTATTTTGAACTCTTTCATGATACCTAAATAACCGTAACTGTGACCTAATTTTCCTTAAAAGTTAGTAGCACTTAGTTAGTCAGTTATGCCCGTCACTCCTGCCGGGGTATAGGCTGCCCACAAAAGATTGCCAGAGACTTCTGTCCCGTGCCATTCTCTCGAGCTGACTCCAGGTGTGACCTGGCTCAGTGATGTCCACCTCAAGGTCACGTCACCAGGTTTTCTTGGTCGACCCCTTCTCTGCATGCCTTAAGAGTTCCACTTCAATGCCCATCTGGTAATGCTGGTTGGCAGCTTACGTAAGGTGTGTCCTATCCAACCCCACCTTCTCTTCATGATCTCGTCCTCTACCAGAAGCTGAGAGGTTCTCTGCCACAGGTTGGCATTGCTGATGGTGTCTGGCCAGCGGATCTGGAGAATTCTTCTTAGGCAGTTGTTGATGAAGATCTGAACTCTCTTTACGGTCGACTTGGTGGTTCTCCAAGTCTCTGCTCCATACAGTAGGACTGACTTCACGTTGGAGTTTAACAGTCTGGTTTTGGTAGTCAAGGAAATTTCTTTGGAGCTTCAGATGTTCTTGAGCTGTATGCAAGCTGCTCTCGCCTTTCCGATCCTTGCCTTGACATCTGCGTCTGTTACCACCCTGCTGGTTGATAATGCTGCCCAGGTACGTGAAGGACTCCACCTCTTCCAGGGGACTTCCATGCAGTGTGACTGGGTTGTTACTAACATAATTGATCTTGAGGATCTTGGTCTTGTCTTTGTGGATGTTGAGGCCAACCTGGCTGATGTGGCTGCCAGTACGTCGGTCTTGTCCTGCATTTGCTGCTGACTGTGGGACAAGAGTGCTAGGTCATCGGCAAAGTCCAGGTCCTCAAGTTGACTCCACAATGTCCACTGGATCCCATTTCTCTGCTCATTGGTGGACATCTTCATAATCCAGTCAATGACGAGAAGGAAGAGAAATGGCAACAGCAAGCAGCCTTGCCTCATGCCAGTCCGCACTAGGAAGCTGTCTGTGTGCTGTCCTGCATGGATGACTCTGCAGGACATTCCGTTGTAGGTGTTCTTGATCAGGTTCACCAGCTTCGTTGGAATGCCATAGTGGAAAAGAAGTTTCCAGAGTGTCTCACAGTCCATGCTATCGAATGCCTTCTCATAATCGTCAAAGTTGATGTATAGCAAAGAATTCCACTCCAACGATTGCTCAACTATGATGCGAAGAGTAGCTGTTTGGTCCGTACATGATCTGTTCTGCCGGAAGCCTACTTGCTCGTCTTGTAACTGTGGGTCTGTGGCCTCCTTCATCCTCTCCAAGAGGACCCGGTTGAAGACTTTCCCTGGTACTGACAGAAGTGTGATTCCTCTGTAGTTGGAGCAATTGCTGAGGTATCCCTCCTTCCAGTCAGTCGGTATTTCTTCTTCCTCCCTGATCTTCTCAAAGAGGGGGTATAGCATTTCCACTGAAGTCTCTAGGTCTGCTTTGAGGGCTTCTGCTGGGATGTTATCAAGTCCAGCTGCCTTGCCATTCTTCAGCTGAGTGATAGCTTCCTGATCTCATCTCTGGTGGGGTTGTCCAAGTTTAGGGGGAGATCTGTGTTGGCTGGATGGATTTCTGGGGGATTTAGTGGTGCTGGCCTGTTCAACAGTTCTTCAAAATGTTCTGCCCATCCATTCATTTGGTGTTCTGTACTTGCTATGGTCTTTCCCTGCTTGTCTTTTATGGGTCTCTCTGTTTTGCCGTACTTGCCGGACAGCTTCTTGGTGATGTCGTACAGCTTCTTCATGCTTCCACTTCTGGCCGCTTCTTCTGCCTCTGCTGCCATTAGTAGCACTTATCAAGTTGAAATCATGCATAAAATTTCTTTAATGGAAAAACCTATGGATGGTCAATATCATCACCACCAAGAATGCCACAAGATGAGACAACTGATGCCTATGTCTCACTAAACTTTCCAGGAGAGACAAATGAAGTTACAGCAACAGAGGATGAGAAACTTATTTCTCACATGCATGTATCTACAAACAAGGAAAATCTTTTCTGTACAATTTTGTGCAATTTGGAAATAACACCTTTCAAAGTAAGTCAGACTAATATCTTTTGAAAGCTGGAACTGAAAATTAAAAGACCAGAGCAATATACTTGAGAAAAATATATATGATGATTTCCAAAAATTTAATTCAACTTAAAACACAGAGGGTATGATTACTTTTAAAAAATTCTGTCTAAACTAGTACCTTCACACAAAATGAAAGCAAATTTTTCAGTAAATTATGTTTCTCTGAAATCACATTATATTAGTAATAGTAACCTGTTGCCTCTTCAATCCAGCCCTACTAAAAGATGAAAAATGTATTTTTCTGTTTGTCTCATATAATAACTCTTGCCCATTATCTCCCCTTGCCACTGCCAGTTGTTGCTAGTTTTTAGATGTGTGAGATGCTAACCAGGATGCTCTCATGGCAGGGTGGCTGGGAGGGTTTTTAATTAATGTGATTGGGAGAAAAATAATTTACTGAAAAATTTGCTTTCTGCTTCAAATATGTTCCCCAATCACATTATGCTAGAAGAATAGGTAGAAGAGGAGAGAATGTTGAGCATCCGATATCTATCTTGGATATTCTTCCAGGGAATGATGGCTGGATTCCCATTGTGAAAAATAACATTTCTCCTAAAAACAAAAGTAACACAGCCTAGGGTGTGACCCATACAATACGGTTAAGAAGATAAACACTTAAATCTTCTTAATCTACAAAATTTCACTGGTGAATCCATCAAAGCTGATAGACTCGGTAGATTGTTTTAATCAAGTCTGGTGGCTGTCTGTGCTGTTATCACCAGACCTACCTGGTTCAAGGTTTGCCTCTGTGAAGCTAAATCTCTGAAATGGAGGCTCGAGAAGGTTGGCTCTGCCAGCCAGCCAACAGCTTCTATTATTATCTTGGGTTGGAACATTGCATTCAAATGTGAAACTCACAAAGATTGCTGGAAACTTCTGAGCAGTAATCTACATGAGGTTACTCTGATCTGGTGAGACTTCAGAGTATACCAAGCATACAACCCATGAGACTTGAGAATTTAGACTCTGCTTGAGAGCCAAGAGCTTCTATTACATCTTGGATCGAAATGTTACATTCGAATGTGAAGCTCACAGAGATGGCTCGAATCTCGCAAGTGGTAATCTTCATAAGGTGACTCTATCTTTTGAGGCCTCAGGGTATTCTGAGTGTATAACCCATTTCAACCATGAAGCAAGTGCTTGAGGTGTTGATAACCTGTTTCCCAGCTTTCACCCGAAGGAAGAAGCAATTGCATGTGCCACGACTTGTCAATGTGCATTTCCAGTAGTGCTTTAGTGCGTGAAGAGGATCTTGTATGTCTGCTGCTCTCAACATGTCTCTGGAAGAGAGTGAGCAAATGACGACTCTGGTTACTAATGGATGGTAACTTATTCTTGGCTACAAAGCCTGGTTGTGTCAAGAGGACCAACGAACCATCTGATATCAACTGAAGATAGTCCAGGTCAATGGCAAGGGCATGTAGGTTGCTTACCCTGCATGCAGAAGCTAAAGCTAACTGGAAACATGTCTTGTATGACAGTAACTGCAGATCTGCCAACCCTGATCAGTCCGTCTCAGTAAGGCAGTTGATTTTTTTCTGCAAGATTGACCAGTTTTCAGTAAGGTATAACAAAATATCACAAACTGCTATTGTAAAGCCAGAAAACGTAATTAAAAGTTCAGTATTTGAACATGCAGCGACAATAAACATTACATTCAACTGAAAAGTTTGTAAAGTACATGCAGACTTTATTTACCACTAGTACAGTTGCACAAAGTTAGTTCCAAACCCTATGCAGATCAATGGCTTGTTGCTATCTCTCAACTTGACGTAATTCTCGGGAATTCTTTTTCCATTTCACATGACGAGGGCAATCATATCTCCCACCATGAGACAAACTCAAATTGGCACGTGATGTCAAATAAACATAACTGTGTCCCTTCCAGCTTTATTCACAAGAATCTGAATATTCCTTTATAATCTTCTGTGTTGATTATTAACACTTTTCAAGAGGCTTATTTTCCCTTTCGCCTTAAACATGCATTGCTTGCTGGACGCCATTTTTAAAAACTTCTACAATCAACAGTTTGATCATGCAGACACTTTACCTGAACAAATAGGTGCAGTTTAAAGCGTATGAGGTGCTGCTTTAAAGTTAGTCTGGTTCCCTGACTAATTTCACTAATTCTAACATGAAACCCGGATCCAAATCAAACATGGATGAACCACTTAACCGGAGTTGTTGGCAACGATCATTTCCGTAGTTTTTGCTTTTATGCCTTAAGTCCATATTTTAAGGGTAATTTTTGTAAGACTTACAGCAAAATCGTAAGGGTTGGCAGGTCTGTAACTGTAGCGAAGTATGGTCATGAGGCTTGAATTTATTCTAACTGAGCCCTGTTAAAATCCAGGACAGACACCATTTTGGAAACAGACTGAGGGATTCTGGTCAATTGAGATTGAAATTGACTAAAAGATTCAGTAGATCTTTATCATGCCCGATATCATGTCTACCATGATGCCGTAATGTAACTAATATCATGCAGTGGTAGCATTTGATAGTAACTGAAAGGTCCTTATCATGCCCAATGTTATATTTGCCAAGATGCCAGAATGTGTCCGATATCATAGAGCAGTAGCCTTTGATAGTAATGGGGGCCAGATGTTTCTCCTCATTGAGCCAGAGAAAAAAGTCTGCCAGATGAATGATTAAGGCACTCAAAGGGACGATATTTTTGGTATAGGTCCAGTCCCTGAAGACATGTCACTTTCCCTTGTAAGCCCTCAGAGTGGAGGGCCTTCTTGCTCTCGAGATTCTCTCCACAGTCAAAGGTTTAAATTGTATGTCTCACAAGACTGCCTTGATGAGAGCCAAGAGTGCAGAAGAAGATGGTCCATGCTGGGACGAAACAAACATGACCGTGGTTCCTTGAGAAGATCTGGGTTGGCTGGAATCTTCTTGGGTAAATCTATCACTAAATCAAGTAGATTGGTAACCAAGGACTTGTTCCATCTGAGAGGGACTGTCAGAATCATCTTTCGTTTCTGACCCTGTAACTTCTGGATTATTTTTGGTATCAGGATTGTGGGAGGGCAGGCAAATGCCCACAACCTGCCCCAACTGATTGACTGTACATCTACGGCCCAAGCATCTGGGCCTCGGACTGGAGAGATGAAGGTTGGGTAACTTGTGATTCCTCCTTGTCGCAAAAAAGTCGATCATAGGGCGCCCCCAAAGTGCACAGATCCAAATGAAGCCCGAATGATGAAGAGACAATTCCGCGTGAAGGACTTGACTTCTCCTCAATAGAGTGTCAGCCAAGACATCAAGTCTGGCGGGCATGTGCCTGATTTGTAGGTTGATATTGTGATTGACATACCAACGTAGAAACTGGTTGATGTGACTCAAGTCAATGATGGGCTTCAATTTGTCATTTGCTTTCCAAATAAGAAATAGCCTTGAATAAACCCCACCCACCCCAAAGACTGTGGTATTCATACAATCTCCACTGCCTGCTTCTTGACGAGTGACCATACCTCTTGTTGTACAAAGACATCCTTCTCCCAATCTGTTGGTATGTCCATGAAGTGGGGAAAGGAGGAAAGGGGAGGGAAAAGGACAAATGAAACCCGAAGCCCCTAAAAATGACCTGAATCACCCAAGAGTTCTGAGGGAATAGGGAGATCCAGTGAGCCTGAAATCACAGGAGCCAGCTACCCACATACAAACTGTCTGCAGTCAGTGGGGAAAGTAGGTCAATGTTTACAGTTAGAAGACTTGAAGGTGGAGAAATTTGGTTTCTTGTACCCTCAGTATGACTGCCTCCTAGGTTGGTTAGACTGTTGTCTACTGGCATTGGGTTGGGATATTGGTGAACATCTGACCGAAAAGATCCCTTGTCCCAAGGCCACCTAATCTTCCTTCACATGGCAGGGTCTGAGTGGTTCCAAATGCCTGTGTGGGTTGGAGGGGCAGTTCCTGAGCTGCCTGCCTTCAAACTACTACAAATCCTCCTCTAACAAGCAATGGCAACCCCAATGGGGTCATCCATAATGCAAGGACATACTGAGGTTTGAGCAACATGGACCACAGACATGCGTCACGTCATATCAGGTCTAAGTTGGTCAAAGTCATCAAGGCATTGGCCATGGTATGGTGAGCTGGCTGGTTGATGACCCTAGCAATCGCCTCCCATGTGTGGCTATTGTTAAATTTCTCTGCGAGTTGGAAGACTGCTAAGGAGACCATATCTAACACTGAGGACTTTGCGATGGTGTTCCGAAGTAGCTTGGACATGGCATGGAACTCATTTTTGTCCACTTTATAATCCAGCTGAGCGGACATGTGAACAGTTGCTAAATTCTTGTTGATGGCCAGGAGGTCAGTACTGAAGGCATCTGAGTGAGTTTTATACCAGCAAGAGAATGCTGCTGCAACATTTCCCAGGTCACCAATTCTATCCCAAAGCTGGTAAATGATCACCTTAATTTTCACAGATTGGGGTAGGAGTCAGAAGGATGGTGTCTTCCTCCTCAGTGAAATCTACTAATGCTTTAACTTTACAGTCTAGAGTCTCACAATCAAATCAAAATTATGCCCCATTATGAGAGAGAGAGAGAGAAATAGAGAGAGCAAGAGCGAGATGTCTTGATGATTGTCTTTCACTTACCTGATGACCGTGATCTTGCTCACATACAAATGCAGTACTATATTCCATTATCAATTAATACCATTGGGTAAGCAATTCCTTCCAGTTTAAGCTACCATTTCCATTGTCCAAGAAGCATGTGGTTTTGTAGTGGTATTTACATGCTAATTAAATAAGCCACAGCTGTAGTCAGGTTTTCCAACCTAACACCTGTTTGAAGTCAAGATTTGGCAGGCCAGATCAGATTAGTGAGGTTACCAATAGGGAAATTAGGCTACCCATTGGGTATTATGAATATGGTACCATATAATGAAAGGAAATGCAGGTTACTCATGTAAATTTCTCAACCAGTGATATCTTTTGAACTTGCTGATAAAACTGTCAGCAATTTAAAGTATGAGCAAAGATCAAAAACAAATTGCTGCCAAAATACTGGAAAAATACAAGCACTTTTAAAAAGTCTTATTTGTTGGGAATGGAGAGGTCATTGTACTTGCCCGAAAAATTAGCATGTGAAATGGTCATTCTTGGGATTTAACCTAAATGGAGTCATATGGACATAACTATTGTGAATATTTAAACTCTGATGGAGTATGGTATGTATTTTCAAAGTTTACATTTACTATTTAATTTATTAATGTTTTCTCTCTTTGACAAAGCTTCAGCTAAAAAGGGGCAGTAAGGTACAACAAAAAACATGAACAGCTGAAATTTCCCTCTCTCTCTCATATCGGGCGATAATATTGTATTTTTATCACAAGGTGCAAGAAGAAAAATGCAATGGAATATGTATGCCTCTCTCTTTGTATCTCTCTTCAAAAAAGAAATGTGGAAAAAGCATTTTGGCATTAATGATGCAATTTCCATTTTGCTGGTAATCTGAAACAGCATACAGTGATAACCTTTAAAATTTATGAAACTGAAGTTACTATAGTTTAATTCCACACAGCAAAGCAAATTTTATCCTATTTGTAACTAAAAAAACCTTTCAAGTTAGCATCATTATACACAGCTAAAAGTACATAATACAGTTAAAATACTTCATGTGAAACAAATTAAGTACTTTTAGTTACATTTAATGTTCCTAACCTGAAAGGTTACTGAGTTACAGATAGGATAAAATCTGTGATGCTGTGTAGAACAAAGTGAAAAAGATGAAGCAGAGTTACTGATCTGACCTCATCTAATACTCAGCATCAACTTATATATGGATGATGGATGGAAAATTTGCCAAATTTGCTCATTCGACTTGTACTCCGCATCAACTTACAGGCCAGCAAATACAATACTAACTCACTAAATCACTCTTGTTACTAATGGAAAAGTGAAAATAGTGTTGTTTTCAATGCCTACAGTATATGCTTGAACTCATGCATTATGCCTTTAGTTAATATTTCCATCAAAATAACACCAAATAAGAAAACCAAGCATGAATTATAAATGCAGTATATCATAAACTTGCTAATACTATCTCCATTACTAATGGATTAAGTGAAAATAGTCAAAGACATGCTGACTTGACAACATGAGGTCAAGGATAGCGTGGAATAACATGGTCTTACATGGACGAAGTACAAAAAAGGTGACAAAATCACTCAAATATGGCAGCAGAATGATTATTCCACACAATAAATCTAATGGGATTGTTGGATGATTCGATCTGAACACAAAAGTTGTTTGGATTGTTGGAGGTAATATGTAGCACAGTATCACCACTGCAGCAATGATAAAAACAAGTGACACACAGTGGTGGCATGGGGAGGTAATAGGCAAGAGTTATTGTCCTTTGTCTATATGAGATACAAAATGACACTTTTCGTCTCATAGTAGGGCTGGATTCACAAGGTATGAGGCTAATATTCTTAACGTAACATGAATGGGGAACATATTGAAAAACTGAATTTTCACAAAAGCTTTATAAAAAACAAAAAAGCCAGAAGTGGTCTCTGATGTACAACTCACCTCCTCCAGCTAATCTTGAAGACTGGGCTGCAATCTTTTTGTCCAATTCCTGAACTTCCCCTTGGTAACGGTCCATCATTATAATGTCATTCTGAATTAACTTAGCTGCTGCTTCATCATTTTCTTTCACTTCTAATACTTCCTCAAGCTGTGTAAATAAACAATAACTCAAAGATTCTGTAGAATTCATTGACTTGTCAGGTCTTTTTTCACACCAGCAATACATTTTGACAAGAGTATCTGAAGTGGCACACGCCCACACTGTATTTAATTGTCCTCTAAGCAGACACTAATACAGTATACTTGACATGGGAGATTACTGACAAAAGGGTCCCAATAACCTTAACCTTTGGTCCTGGTATGCAGCCTTGAGCTAAACTTAATGTGCAGAAACCATTGTTTTCTTATGAGTAATACCATGAGATAACCCTTACCTCTTGACTCCAAAACCTATATTTCTTTAAAACCTTAAGTGCAATCCATGCAAAAAATTTGCTCAATAAACTTACTCTAGAACAAAGTTATTCTTTAAAACACTAATTTTAGCCATATTGACTTTGACCTTTAATCATTCTACCCCAAAATAAACAGGCCTCTTCCAGATCCTCAGTGCAAGCCTTCTTCAAGGTACAAAAGATATTATGAAAAGATATTTTTTTCTTCCAAAGTGACTTCACCTTTGACCATTTGATCCCCAAAACTAATAAGCTTATTTCTTACCAAACATGTAAGTCACCCACAAACTTTGGTGAAGATACATGGTTATTAACTGGAATTTCTGTGCAAAAACCATTTTTCTTCTTCCAGTCACAGCAACCTTGACCTTTGACTTTTGGACCCCCCCAAAAGTTAGTTGTTGGGGGTGGGGTTCTTCCTAACATCAAGAGCAAGCTATCAACAAAGTATGATCCACGTATGTGATACACAAATGCTGTCATAAATTTTCTTAAGCGGGGTAGGTTTCCCACACCTACGTCTAGAGGAGGTAATTACCGGGGCTCAGGTGGGGGTGTAAACTACTGCAGAATGGAAGATGGGTGACAACATTATTATAAGGTGTAGAAACACCTAAGCAAAAACAAGCATGTAATGATTTTTTTGTATGACTTCTCTGACAATAAATGTACAAGGTATCTGCAAATGTAATTGTTGCTGAACTGGAAAGTATTCATTTTTGTTTGTTAGCTCATCTTCAAAATGCCTTAGCAAACTGAAAATAATTTAATGGACCACACAAACATCCATCTATTTATGGTTTCAGATGTTAGGCCACAGGATGTCTTAGTTTCTAACTAGAGTGATCAAGTTTTAAAGGTCTGTGGTTACCCAATTCCTCTGTGCTATGTTTGGCTAGCAGCAAACCATCCAATATTTCATCTTCCCTTGTTTCATTCTTAACAGATGATCTTTATATCTCGATGAATTTCCTAAAGAAATCAGTTATACTTTGTTTCAACATGACACTGCTGTTGCTATTTAGACATTTTCCAAATGGATGATCAATGGACCAATTATACCGCTCCAGCAAACAATTCAACTGGAGGACCTCTATAGAGTTTCTGCAACACTCCAGCAGATTGCCATCGAGAAGATGCTTGCATTCGAACATTATCCCCCATAGATATACAATTAATTAAGATCATGGAGAAAATGCACAAAAGATGCCAATCTGATCCATCTAATAAAATATAGAAATTAAAAAAAAAAAAAAATTAGACACTGGGTTTGAGAAATTGTGGGAACCAAAAATAACTTGTGAGATCTTAACCTCAGTGGGATTTAAAGTTGCATGACTCTCAACAATTGTTGTGAGAAAACCCTGATCCCACAGCATGGCAGCATCTCTGGTGATAATGAACAAATTTTATTGTGCTGAAACCATTTTCTTCTTTCAGTCACAGAGATCTTGACCTTTGACCTGACACCTAATTACAAATGAATTGCAAGGCACTAAATTGTATTTTTGCACCAAAATAACACTATAAACATTAAAAAAAACTGAGCATACATTCTATAATTTTAACCCCAAACAATAATTATGTAAAGTATGACTCACATCTTGAATTTTGGTTTTCAGTTGGTCTATCTCATCAATGGTTTTCTTCAAGATGGCTTTCAATTGCGGTATCTCCTGGGTTTCTAGTGTCATCATCTGAAACACTTATAAAATGTCACACAAGAACTCCAACATCTTGGACTGGATGAAAACAAGAGAAATCAAGTACTCAGATAACTTAAGCATTACAAGAGTAATTCTACCACAAACTGATTCACAATGCATTGCAAAGAATGGTATAAAATCATTCATCTTTTATATCTGAGGCAGTGACAAATGCAGAGATTCTATCCTGTTATGTATATTTAATTTGAATTGTTCATTGGTGTTTCTCCATGGTTATATGTATAACTGTATTTTGTAACTGACCTTTGTCCAAAATCAAGTTAATGATCTACCTGACTAGTGACATTTATTTTGTATACAACATAATACATAGCTAATATTTCTCTGTGATTATAGATTAACTTATGAGATCATTATTAATGTAGATAAACTTGTTTACTTGAATCTGAGTCTAGGACATTAGTTTTTTCATTTGGAAATTTCTAATCTTGTTGACAGCTAATAATGTTTTAGAAAGGAAACCAACCTATTTCCTGGCTCTATTATTGTGACTAAGCCTTTTATATTATTGTTGTTTACTTCAAAGTTATTAATTCCTACCTTAACATCTGAAGTGGAATCAGTCTTATTGTCGTGTTCAGTATTTAATTTGGGTGGATTGATTTAAATTATTCACTCAAATTACAAAGTGTTAATTGATACTTCCTGAAATCACTAATTTGGAATTATAGTGAATTCATTCAACGACAGTTTGGATTATATCATTGTGATACATCAAAAGACTGCTGACACATTGGTACATTGAAGACTATAGGCACATCAGCATGTTCAATTTTAGAATTTATTCAGATCACACTGGAATGCTATACTTTAAGACTTGTCACAGATGTTTTAGGACTATATGAGATTTTAAATTTTCATTTTAAATTCTAAGGAAATAAATTATTACAAAACTTGTTGGTTTACACTCTTTTCTGTAACTTAGATTAAAATCATAGAGTCATAACAATCAATCTTTGCTTGAAACTTTGTATTAGTTACGGTGTTACAAGATCCAAACTTCCTGTGGTTACACTACAACTAAGCATTAAGAATAAATTACTGGTGACCTTGCAACCATTCATACATCTCTAAAACAATACTGTACTATCTTTCAAAAGGTCTTTGTTAGTGTCTGTAAATTATGTTTCTCCAATAATACTTTACATTAGGGATAACTTTCTCTGTCACCTCCAAATCAGCACTCCTAGAAAGATGATAAATGTCTTTATGTCCATAAATATTATATACACAAAGGGAAACAACTCTCCTAGGTCACCTACATACTAGGTAGGTATACCTGTTTTATTTACTTGAGTGAAACTTTAAAGGATGATAGCATTGTGGGTAAGTATTATTGGAGAAACATAATTTACGAAAATATCTGCTTTGTGTCAAATAAATTCCCTGATCACATTACATTAGAAGAATACGTAAAAGGCGGAGGAGATGCTGAGGATGAACTTAACCTAATGATAGTTTAGCACAAGAGACAATTTGTTTATAAACATGTATGGTAGATCCATGTGGGATTCAGTACTTATTTCCTCAAAAGTTTCCCATGCAATTCCAGAAAAGGTAGCAAGTTCATGTCTGGGTCTAAAGCTGTACTTTGATGAATGGAACGTGGTCACTGTCTGAGCAGCTACCACTAAAGCACTGAGATTCAGTTCTGTCCTTAGCAAACACAGGGAAAACTAGCAGATGTAAACTGTGTGTGCATCAGCATCTTAGCTGACTCCACAATGTCCCGAACTGCAACATTACATTCAAACCCAAGTCCATATGAGTTGCTCATATTTCGTGAGCTGAAATCTTCATTAGTGTACCTGATCTGTAAGCATTCATAGTACACTGATTTAATAACTCCCTTTAGATGTGACTTCAATGATGTGACACCAGTCGCTGAAAACACAGGATTTACCAACAGTATGTGCCAAAGTGGAGGATATTCAGCTGTTGCTATCCTCTCCACAACTGAAGCTCAAAACTCAGAAGTGAAGCTCCAAACTCAATCAGGACATCCCTGAATGGAGCTGGGAGTGAAGGAGGAGTTTCTTTGGACATAGATGGATTAGTGGCAATCTTGACTGCTTGAGCAGAGTGAAGGTCATAATGACCTGTCTGGATACATCTGTTGCTAACTAAACAGATGATTCATCCATCTTGTTTCATCTTAGTGGGAGAATCGGAGCTATTGCAGTCTATGCCCATCTTTTTGTTATTATCCTTGTAATCAAAACTGATGGTAGCAAGGTGAAGTACCTCTCAGATGATTACAAAAGCATGTACAGACCATGTGTCTGAGGTCGAGAAAATTGAAAAAGAAATATCAAGCATCAGATGGCTCCAAAGAGCACAGATTCAATGAAAGGTTACTTGAGGGACACCTCTGCATGAAGCAATTGCCCTACCTTGATAATGAGTTGGCCAGAACTCTGAGCTAACCAGGAATGTGTCGGACATGAACATTACCTGACACCATGAGTACTCATCAAGTTATTCCCTTACCATAAGGCAAAGGCCTGGTGATTGTTATCCCCTTGCAGAGGTATACCACCACAAACCAAACTGTTCAGCATTATCAGGATCATGTTCCATGGACATGTTCAACCCAAGTGTGCAAGGCACTCAGAATGAATTTCATTTCCAAGATGATTAGATGAAGAGCATCCACTTGCTGCTGACCAAGTTCAGAAGAACTCTAGGATTTGCAACATGTCCATCCCCACAATGAGTAGGCCTAGGAGTTGTAGGAAACTTCCTCGCTTAAACAACACCTTGTCTGATGCTTTCTCCAATGCAAGAGCTATACTTTCAGTATATTTGGGAAAAAGATGCCAAGTTAGTGTGTTAAGAGTTCCATGTCTAGATGGACAAAATGTTGAGAAGGGATAAGGTCTAAATTCTCTGCAATGATTATCCACCTTGAACAGTAGATGAGGGAAGTAAGGAAATTCATGTCATAAACCAAGAAACCATGCTAACTGAATAGTTTTGTACCATGTCATCCAGTAATGCTACTGTCTCCATGGAGGACATCCTGAACTGGGATATAACTTTGTCCAATGTCTTGAAGGTCCAACATCTTGGTTGATGCCTTGCATGAAGAATTCTTTCAAAGCATTTGGGAGGAACATGCCAAGCCGATATGCAGTAAAAGGGTTCTATACCAAAATGGACCAATGTACTGATAAGGGCCAATGATTATCCACTACACAATAAGGGAAGTTAAGATTGTTCATGTCATGCAATTTTCATACTATATACACCATCTGTTAAAAGCAGAAAAACTAGATTTTTTTTCTGTAACAAATCCCCCTTGATGGGAGTACTTTAAAAAAATTGGATGAAATGTGGAGGAGTTCTGATAATAAAATCCTGTCAAAGCCTCTGACATGATTTGGATCACCCAATGTTTTCCAAGAATGGTTGGTCCAAATCTGATGAAAAGGGAGTAGTACAACTCCAGGCTTGATTGGAATTGCCTCTGCTTTTTGCTGTAAACACAGATACAAGATGTACTGGTACTGTTTCTGTATCTGCATTAGGGTGGAGAGGGCATCTCGATATCACCCATGAGACAAATTGACAAATCTAATGGGGCCCCGAGTGGCCGAGTGGTCTAAAGCGCTGTCCGTTACGGATCACTGCCATCTCACCTCTGTCTGCGTTGGTTCGAGTCTAAGATTCGGCGAATGTGGATATGTGAGAAAGCTTGCCAGTAGCTTCTCGTGGGTCGGTGGTTCTTTCCGCGGATTTCCCGGTTTCTTCCTCCACCATCAATACTGGCCGCCATGTATAGCCTATCGTGTGCTGAAAAATGGCGTTAAGCCCCACAACAACAACAACAACAACAACAACAAATCTAATATATTCAGAGATACAGCATGCCGTGGCACTATTCTATGTCATGGAGAGTGGAGAGGACATCTCAACATCCCCCATGAAACAAATCAATGATTTGGACATGAAGTGTGCATCAAGCATCTTGTTACAATGTATTGGAGCATGCTTGCTTTTATGGCCCAGAACTGCTTTTTTAAAAGCTGGACCAAACATCTGTATACCAAAGTGCACATATGTGTGCCAATGAGCAGTTGTATATGCACAGACATGTTTCGTGTCCATTCTCCATGACCTTAAATCATATACACTTCCTGCATTTCACTGTCATCACTGTAATGAAAAAGAATAAACAACTGCATACATCAAATATATATAAAATGAAAAATAACGAAACCACCTTATTGAATTTGTAATAGCTAATTCAGCACCTGAAAATTTGTCCAGTGAAACTGAATGTTGCCGATCAAAATCACATGTGACTGTAACAAGTGGTATGATACTTTTGATATATGAAAATATTTATCAGGATTCACAAAAATGTTGTATAAAACAACATTCTAACTTACTATACCATTGAAAATAAAAGCTGGATGATTTAAAATTTAAGTACAAGATTAAATGGATTCTATGGAAGACATCTTACAGCATGAAAATGAAAGTAAAAACTGATCAGGTATAACAGTGGCCACCTAGTGGGTAGAAAGGGAAGTTAACCTACAAGAGATGCTTCCTTGTGTCTATCTAAAATATAGACAAGAAAGCTGTTTTTTGTCTTTCTGAGTGAAAGTTATCTCTAATGTAATGTGATCAGATAATGTATTTGACAGTGAAATATTGGGACACAGGTAAACTTTTCTTTCAGTCTGTCCATCCGTCTCTCTTTGTGTTATTTACTATTCAATACTACTTTTAACTAACTTGAATGCATCTAGTCTAGTAAATAATAATACCTGTACATTTTCATGCACTGTTAAACATGTTTATATGGTCCATTCATTCAAACCACATAACATATTAAAAATTAAATACGATATTTATTGCAATATTGTAAAGATTGACAGCAGTCAAGTCAATAACACAAACTGACATTTTCCTTCAGGGGTTTGAGTTGCATCATGTCATCATATTTCTTCTGGAATTCCTCAAGGTCTTTCTCTGCCTTTTGTAATTTCGCAGGTACCATTCTTAGCTTTTCTTGCAACTGTAACATATGATGGGAAACAATATATCCTGGATGTGATAAATGCAAAAGTCTACAGCACTTACTTTGAATAAAGTGATGTTTGAATAGTTACAAGAATTGTTGATTTTCTTAATGCTGCTTACTGTTAGAAATAAAATCCAAATCAGATGTTCATCATCTATACACTGAACAGCAAGTGCCAAAATGAATTATTTGTTTTATTGTGAAGCTTTTATTCTTTTGTCTATACACTGTGAACAGCAAATCCTTTCCTCTATACACTATGAACAGTAAGTATCATGATGAATTATTTTATTATGCAGAGTTTTTACTTCTTCATGATGTGCTCCATTAACAAGCAGATTAGCAATCATTCTGTGATAATGACCAATAAACCATGGTCACAATTTGGCAACATTTGTGTCATCTACACAGGAATGAAAACAATCTTGATAGTTTTCATTTCATGCATGATATAAAAAAGAAAGAAGTATTTTCAATAAATTTTTGAGAAAACTGACTTTGTATAAAGACAGTTTCCTTCAATACAACATATTAACTAATTAACATTCAAGAAACAACAAAATACCCTTAAATTATTCCAAGGCAAAAAAGTCTAAGACTACAAACCTCCAAAATTAATTCTCTGACTTCCTGTTCTGTATCAAACTCTCGGTGACACAAGGGGCAGCATGGGTCATCCTTCCCAAGGTCTGTCGCATACTTCTTGAAAAAATGTTCAGCTCCAAGCAGTGAGCCTCTTTGACTTTGAAAATAAACAGAAAATGAGTAGTCTGATTTGATGACAATTTCTAATTCTAGTATTGCCTCTTACATACAAATAAAGAAAGCAACACAGCTGTGTTAGCATTTTTATCTTAAAACCTACTCAAGTTTAATCCCCGTCTTTCACCATTTAAAGTTTGACATACCATATATATTCATTGCAAACTACACAGACCCTGATCTGCTGTCACATAATTCACTGATATTTTATATTTTTTTTTATATATGTTTATGTATTCATAGATGCCTGTGCATGTGTTCCAAGCTTGATACTTTGACTTTTAAAATCACATAATTATTTAGTGTTGAGCCAGATTCTTCACATCATGTTGTATATACTGTATATATTGTACATAACAGATAGAAGGCCTCAAGGTATATTAGTTCTGTAACTAACTGAGTTACCTTTTCTAAATAAAGTCTTTATCATTGTTATTATTATTGTTACTGGCAGATCTGGGTTGATGCAGATTGTCAGGAGAAATCAAGAGAATAAATAATATGGATCTTATCAGCTGGCACATTATAGGACTGCAGATCAGGCTCTATGTTGTTTTGCAGCTGGTCTTAATTTATAAGCAATTCTATGCTGTACATGTTTATATACTCAGGATGAATGAATATTAACTCATTACTTCATATAAGCACTTTTGGACATTTCTACCACATTGATGGAGAGACCAACAGACATAGCTAACTCTAGATCATCCTGTTACACCTCTTGTCAGGAGGATAAAAATCTCTTAAATTTGCAAAATACATGTTTTATGGAAAAGACTAGGGAGCAAGGCAGTGCAACTTAAATATTATTATCTATTACAATAAACATGTTCTTCTTCAGACACAATCAGTCTACAAAGATAGTTTAGTTCTCACATTTTGAAATGATGTTCAATTAAGTTGAATAAGCATGTGTAACTAGTTAATATGTGATCTTAGCTTCAGACTCTGAGACCCAAAATTAAGTACACCCCTTTCTGACTGCACACAGGACAGAAATACAAACACCATTATTCATTACTGTACACATATTTTACCATTCTGAAAATGAAATTATTATTATATGAGTATGATCAATGAACAAATAACCGAAAATCCAATAGTATATGACCCGAACAACAAGGTGTACGCTTAATGACAGATTGTCTATGACATAATCTTGATAAATTGTCTCTTTAAATAAATTGTTCCTTTCTCTACATCCATCTAATGACATTCATTCTGCATTACTGGCAGACAAGTTTATACTCTGAAATCTCTACAACATATGGGTAGGAATGCCAAGAAGAAAAATGCCAAGAACCAGCAGGCCATAACAATAGTCCCTCATTATAAAGTCCCTCAGGATACTGCTGTTTCTCTTAATAATATGAGTGTTTTCATTTGGTCTTAACGCTGCTATTTTAAAGATTTCACTTCAATTAAGTTCTTGACTAACGAGAAATTTCTAAGTAAATTATGTTTCTCCAAGAATACTTTCCCAATCACATTACGTTAGAAATATTAGCCTGCTACCTTGCAAGTCCAGCACTACTAGCAGATGAAAATAGTTTTATCCTGTCTGTTTCAAAGAGAACGAGGGCAGTAACTCTTGCCCATTACATCCCCTTGGTACCGGCAGGTGTCGCTAGTTTATTAGCTGAGCAAGATGCTCGAGAGGATGCCTGCATGGTAAGGTGCTTGGGAGGTTTTTAAGTAATGTGATTGGGTAAGTATTCTCAGAGAAACATAATTTACTTAAAATTTTGCTTTCTCCTTTGAATACATTCCACAATCACATTAAGTTAGGAGAATAAGTAATAGGAGGAGGGGATGCTGAGCATCTGACCTCTACCTCTGTTATCCTTCTGGTGAAGAATAGCTGGATTCCTCATGTGAATGATGACCTTTCTCCTAATTACATAAGCAACATAGCCTGGGCTCTCTTGACCTGTGACTCTTATCTATGGTTAAGTTGATGATGTTGAAATCTTCTTACCTAAAAAATTTTACTGATGAATCCAGTGAAGCCAACAGGCTGTGTTAATTGATATAGTTGGGTCTGGTGGCTATCTGTGCTGCTGCCACTGGCCCAAGCAGATCCAAGGTTTGCCTCTGCAATGAGACATCCATGATATAGAAACTTGAGAATGTGGACTCTACATGCCAGCCAACAGCTTCCACTACATCTCGGATCAAAATGTTACATTTAAAAGGGATGCTCAGAGAGATGGCTTGAACCTCATGAGCTGTAATCTTCATGAGGCAGCCCTGGTCTTGCGAGCAAGAGCTTGAGGAGTGATATCCTATTTCTCAGCTTTCACCAGGAGGAAGAGGCATTTGCACGTGCCATGACTTGTCTCTCTGTGTTTCAAGTAGTGTTTACGAGCACGAACAGGATCTTGCATAGATGCTGCTGAGACCTCTCTATGAAAGAGGGGGAGCGAATGACGACTCTTTGGTTACCGATGGACATTAACCTGTAAGCCTGGTTGTGTCAAGAGGACCACTGAACCATCTAATTTGAAATGAAGATAATTGGAGTGAAAAGAATGGGCATGTAGTTTGCTTACCCTGCATGCAGAAGCTAAAGCAATCAGGAAACATGTCTTGTATGACAGACACTTTATTGAAGTGTGGGCAGAAGACTCGAATTTACTCAAATTGAGCAATGTTAAAAACCATGACAGGTTCCATTTTCAAAACAAGGTAAAGGATTTTGGTCGATTGAGATCAAAATTAGCTAGAAGATCTGAAAAGTCTTTATCATGCCCAATGTTATATTTGCCATGATGCCGGAATGTGTCCGATATCATACTGCAGTAGCCTCTGATAGTGATGGGGGCCAGCTGTTTCTCCTTAAAGAGCCAGAGAAAAAAAGTAGGCCAGTTTGAGGGATTGAGGCACTCAGAGGAATGATGTTATTGGTCTGGCATCAGATCCTGAAAACATGGCATGTTCCCTCGTAAGTCTTCAGAGTGGAGGGCCTTCTTGCTCTCAAGATTCTCTCCACAAATGAAGGTTTAAATTGTTTGTCTCAAAAGGCTGGGGAAGTTCCTGAGTTGCCTGCTTCTTTAATTCATCCTCTAAAAAGCAATGGAGACCCAAATGGGGTCATCTGTAAAGCAAGAGAATGGTGTGATTTAAGCAACATTGACTGCAGACATGCATCCCATTGGTTTTGGTCTAAATTGACCAAAGCCGTCAAGGTTGTCATGTCCCAGGTGTGGCTATTGTTGGATTACTCGGATTAACTGGTAAGCCAAAGATTTCCAATGAAGCCAATTCTAACACAGAGGATGTCACCATGATGTTCCGAACCAGCTTAGATGTGGCATGGAACACATTCTTTTCCACTCTGAAGTACAATGGAGCCCTCATGCGGATGGCTGCCAATTTTTGTCAAGTGCTGGAAGGTTTATACTGAAGGCGTTTGAGTGTGCCTGATACCAACAAGAGGAGGAAGTCACAGGATCCTAGCTTTTGACTTAAGAGTTGCCTGGGTTGCCAAACCAACCCAAAAGCCGGGCATTAATCTCTTTTATCTTTGCCGATTGGGGAAGGAGCTGGAAAAATAGCATCTCTTCCTCTTCCCCAAAAGCAACCAATGCCTTGATTTTGAAATCCTGGGTAGTGGTAGTTGTGGAAGGGCATTCCTAAATGGCCAACACCTGACAGATCTCCTAAATGGTGGAGTGAAAGCTGAATTCAGACCACTCCATAGTCAGATCTGAATAAGACAGGTTCGCCTGCATCTCATCACAATTACTGTGTGAAAGATCCTCATCCGGGTCAGCTTATAGCTCTGCATAAGTCATACAAGGTAGCACTGACAACTCCAGCTGGTTGTATTTGGCAATATCACTAGGTCTCTCTTGAGGGTAGGCAGTGAGTAATCAAAGGTCCGACATAGCTGACTGGCGTGAATAGTGTGTGGTCAGCCAGTTGCTGGTGGTATATAAGATGGAGCAGCAATCGCCGGTACTGGCCACTCTGAAGGGCTGGCTGAATGGACAGATTTCTCATTGAAATCTCTGGTATAGCAGTGATAAGATGCCAACTGTGCGGCTAGACAGATGGATCTATCACTAAGATCCCCATATTAAATATTGGGCTGGACCATTTTAACAAAAAGGTCCTCATGATGGGACCCTGGAATGCTGGTGGTGTTGGGATGGCCAGTAATGGTGTTACAGTATTAAGAGTTGGATCCAATGTATCTGGCATGAACCCCACGCACCCTGACTTGCAGGCCTGAAGGCCATGCTTGGACATGAGGGAAAACTTATGCCCACTGGGCTGCCTAATATTGGGGAATACTCCCCAATGAGTTGGTATCACCAGCAACAAACCATAGGTTGTCTTCCTTGATTTATTATGTCTTTCATTCCCTTCAGTGCCAAAGGGACTATTGCTATGAATGTGTATTTGATGCATTTAGTAAACAGTTTTCGTAAAGCAACACAAGAAGAGAAAACAAAGCATAGATTAGCAAACTAGAATGTGACTAACTAGCTAAAACAGTAGCCCAAACTTCCTCTGACCATGTATTACAGATGCTGCAAATCAGAGACAGTGTATACTTAGTATAAACAAAACAAGACTCATAGTAGACTTCATTGCTCTCAAGCGTATACATAGCACTTAAATGACATTCTGCTGGAACAACTCGAAAACAAATAATGACAGTGGAAACTAGTAATGTATTTTAAATTACTAAGTTGTTAAAACACTGTCATAACTAACAGAACAATGAAAGTGTCATATCAAAAACTGATGGCCCTGTTACGAACTTGTGTACGGTGCTTAGTTATTAATTAAACCATAATTCTATCAAAACAGTACAAAATACAAATAAACTATGCATAAATATCAAGCAGCAGTTTAGAATTTTGCTAATAAGAGCTCCGTAATGGACGGAGTAAAGAAACAAAGTCAAGGACATGCTAACTCATAATGATAAAATAATGCATACAACCTGCAGTAGATAGATAAATCTACACAATAAATCCAAAAGGAACGTTGGATGAGCATATAAGAACACAAAAACGGCTGGATAGTCTGAGGAGGAACTAACGACGTGTGCTCTGTACAGCAGCGAAGCTAAAAACTAGCAACGCCTGGCAATGCTATGGGGAGGTAATGGGCAAGAGTTGCTGCCCTTTGTCTATTTGAAGTAGACGGGATAAGACGATTTTTGTCTTTTGGTAGGGCTGAATTCACGAGGTAGCAGGCCAATATTCCTAATCTAATGTGATTGGGGAACGTATTTGAAGGAGTAACTCCAGAATTCCAGAACTCTGAATGCCTTGAACATTTTGATAAAAACTAAAATCATACACATAGTTTTCCTCACAAATTATCTGCATCCCCTTTATCTGTTTCATTCTTCACCTCTGTACAGTTTAATTCACTGGTTTCTTGATAAACATATTCTGATTTTTAAAGTTACCAAACTATCTTCCATATACCAGTCAATCAAACTAGTGCTTTTCTCACTATCTGTGTGCATACATGTACCTCCTGTTGAAAAGTTGATCCCCATAACATTGATTTTCTAACAAATTTTCAACGTAATTTGGAGTGCAGTATTAATAACTAAAAGTTATAAATAATGCCATGAAATCTAAAATGTGACAATCTCTGCCCATTACTTACTCTTGTGACTGTGTCATTTTTTGCTGAACAATCTGAAGTCCTTCATTAAAGTTCTGACTGCCACAAACATGCAATATTCTCTCCTCAAGAGCTGAAAATCCATGAATACATGTAGGTCATATTACATAAGTACATTCAGCTGAAACTTCATAGAAACATAACCTAAAGGAAATATTGACCTTCTCTATGTCAAATACAGTTGAATCTCATTCACTCAAATACAATTAGCTCACAACACACAGGATTTCTAAAATCTGTGTTTAAGACCCAAAAGAAAGTTTCTAATTATTTTAAATCTTATTGACTTGAATTATAGATCTCTCAACTGATTTCTTTTTGGTCTAGTGGGTGTTAAAGATATGAGGTTTCTATTGTATATAATTGTGAATTTGTTTACAGTGGTCTCCCTCACCAGCGGCCACCTCCTCTACATGGTCAGTTTTTGCAGCACTAATGAGTTTGTGTATAAAAGTACCCCTTTTGGGCACACATCCCATTAATGCAGCATGCAGCCAGCATTTTAGGCCAAAAATGTCAAATCTACCCTCATAAATGGCCACATTTTATGTAATATGTGTCCATTGCCAATATTTAATTCATATGGCAAGGTAAGTAATCCAGTTATCTCTACTGATCACTGTTTCCTTGAAGTCAGGTTTTTGCAATTGAAAGAAGTGTTGGTTAAAGTACATTATAACATGTACCACCACAGTTAATATTACATCATTATCTACAAATGCCAACAGTTATAGGAAATGGGTTCAACAATACTGAGACAGAATTTTGGACTTTACACAGCTGTCAAGTTCCTCTCTTTGATGATAATATCTAGAAGTAATTGTCAAAATCATAACATGGTCAACATAAGCTAAATATAACTTTTGTTTATTCATACACAAAGAGAAATGAACCTTGACCAAAACAGGGTACCAGACAAAGGCCGAAAATCACATTACAGAACAAGTATCACTTTCTTTATAAATAAGGCATTTTGTCTACTTTACAAAAGTTTTATCTGCATGTCTTGATTAAATTGCAGTAATGTGCAATTAGCAACATAAAAAAACATCATTACAAAACTTTAACATTTCATCACAGAAATGGAAAATTTTTCCTTAAAAAAAAGACAAAAAGATATTTGACTCTGTGACAATGGAGAGAGTTCAAGAGTTCTTGCCAAAAAACTGGATGTTGGAAAGACTCAAATAAACGAGATTGTAACAGATTCAGAGAATATTCTGTAGCAGTGGGGAAAATGGAATATATGGAAAAAGAACAATTCTAAGTGCCAAGGAATGTTTGTAACAAGCTTTAAATCACAATTTTCAAATGGTTTTGCAATGTGCATGCCAACAATACCCCACTCACATTTCATGGTTAAGAATTAAGAACTATTAATGTATGTTCACCTGAAGTAAGTCTATTCTTAATACAAGAAGTTTTTAATGTTACTTTTAAATGAAGATATTAATGCTCTGAAGTTCTATGTAGCTTTCTTACTATGTACACCTCACAAATACAGTCCCCCTCTGGAAAGGCTACCCATCTTGCACAGCCAGTTTCCACTATCTCACAGATTACCCAACTGGCTGACAGAAGTTACTGTGATGTCATTAAGATTAACGAGCACTGCTGTGGGATAGCAATCTGAACTAATCTGCCTTGATGAAATACACAAAGCGGAACAAACCAATTTGTTTGAAGTTTGGTAAAGTCACTATCTTAAATTTGAATGCTGAAGCATTATTTATTAAGAATGCCTTTACATAATTTCTCATTAAATTTATTTCAGCAATGCACCAAGTAATAATACAAGTGATAATATTACTATGAATTATGCAATTCCTCCTGTTTGTGACTGAATTCTTTGCAACACACATAACAGATAGGCAAGAACAGTACCTTGTAAACATATTCCACAATAGACAGCACTAACCTTTGAATTCATCTTCCTTTTTTTTCAACTGATCTCTGAAAATCCATGAAAAATCACTTGAATAAAATTTACATCTGGTGTTTTAAGTAAAGAAATTCAAAAATTAAGAACATATAATATAGTGAACTATCATATCTATTTTTCAGTAATTCTGGTCATCTTAGTATTTAGAATTCAAATTTATTTTATTAAAGTATTTTCAAAAATATCTTGCAAGTAGGTTAATTACAACATACAGTAAAAACTCCCAATGTATATGACCTCCAAAAGAGACAGATCTTTTTCTAAGACCAAAATTACATAAGAAATCTTAAATGCTGACTCTTCAGCAGTATTTAGGACTCCCATCTGGAAATATTCCAGATTAAGGGGTCAAATAATGACAAAGCTAGTAAGGAAAAACCCCATAATCAGAATCTTCACTACAGTCAGCATATTTTAAGGTAATAACCTTGCTGCATGCTTGCAACACAGCAACAAACATGTTACATGCAAAGACAAGCATGGCATGAGTCTGTATTATATCATCTGCTAACTATATGATGCATATCACTGCATATATTGTATCACCACCCAAGTATCTTGATATGTGTTGTAATGCCACCCAAATATCATTGTATGTGTTGTATTGCCACCAAAGTATCATGGTACATGTTGTCTTACCATCCAAGTATCATGGTATGTGTTGCATTGCCACTTGAGTATCATGTATGTGTTGTACTGCCACCCAAGTATCATGGTATGTGTTGTATTGCCATCCAGTATCATCGTATGTGTTGTATTGCCACTTGAATATCATGGTATGTGCTGTATTGCCACTTGAGTATCATGGTATGTGTTGTATTGCCACCCAAGTATCATGGTATGTGTTGTACTGCCACCCAAGTATCATGGTATGTGTTGTATTGCCACCCAAGTATCATGGTATGTGTTGTATTGCCACCCAAGTATCATGGTATGTGTTGTATTGCCTCTTGAGTATCATGGTATGTGTTGTATTGCCACCCAAGTATCATGGTATGTGTTGTATTTCCACCCAAGTATCATGGTACATGTTGTACTGCCACCCAAGTATCATGGCATGTGTTGTATTGCCACCCCCAAGTATCATGGTTATGTGTTGTCTTGCCACCGAAGTATCATGGTATGTATTATATTGCCATCCAAGTATCATGGTATGTGTTGTATTGCCATCTAAGTATCATGGTATGCATTGTATTGCCACCCAAGTATCACTGTATGTGTTGTATTGCCACCCAAGTATCATGGCATGTGTTGTATTGCTACCCAAATATCATGGTATGTGTTGTATTGCTACCCAAATATCATGGTATGTGTTGTATTGCCACCCAAGTATCATGGCATGTGTTGTATTGCCACCCAAGTATCATGGAATGTGTTGTATTGCCACCCAAGTATCATGGTATGTGTTGTATTGCCACCCAAGTATCATGGTATGTGTTGTATTGCCACCCAAGGATCATGGTATGTGTTGTATTGCCACCCAAATATCATGGTATGTGTTTATTGCCACTCAAGCATCATGATATGCATTATAGCCTGACCTAACATGCGATGTTTTCTATGAGAACAATATCTATAAACAGACCTCTAACAGTATGCTTTGCAACAGTACAGTATTGATTAACAGGCCTCTTACAGTATGATTGTGTATGAGAACAATATCTATAATAGACCTCATACAGTATGTTTAAGCAAATCTGTCTGATAAATAATTTCTGATGAATAAATATAAAACAGATGTTTATCTTCATCATCAGAACAGAAGCAGTGATCATGTCATGGCTCTATACTGTGTACATTAGAAATGCATTTAACAGTAGAGATACTGCCACTGAATTGTAAAAACAGCATGTCCACCATTGTACAACCTCGCCTAGTGCAGTTTGCAAAACATTACATAACCAGATAATCAGTTCATTGCAAAAGATTGCATAGTAAGTTCTTGTTCATGGCATTTGATATAGAAGTCAACCGGTTACATTATCTGATTGAAATCTGTTAATATTAATGAATGCTACAGTGATTCATTCCACTCACAACAAATCAACTATACAATTTCACCCATTACTCAATTTTGTTAGTAGTAGTTGTGCAATCGCACATTCTGGAGAAAACCACACATGCATTTTTCTGACACGAGGTAATGACAACAACAAAGATTATGTCCCATAAAAAAGAATCAATATCAAAACAATATGAAAAGCATCAAACAATCAGGTACACATGAAATACTGAACTTACGCCATCATCTTTCTTTCTGCTTCCCTCTTGGATAAAAGGTTTCTACTTTCATTTAGACTTGCATTGGATTTTCTGACATCCTCACTCTGTTTGCTGCAAAAGGAGATGGATACAACCAATCTTATTTAATTGTGAAATTATTAGCTTGGTTAATTAAGTAGTTAAAGAGGCAAAAAGTTTCTTTATATATAGATTCATACTACTATATGCTGTGTGCATTAAAAGAAATTAATACAGTAAGGGAAACTGGTCTCCTTGGTGGCTTGTTTGCAGACTTCTTCAATCTGGCCGTTAAAGGGATGCTTAGGATCAAGGCTGTTCTCTTAGCTCTGCCTTATGGTGGTCCCTCAGAAAGTGCAAGCAGAGAGCACCGTGTCATGTTCTGCCAACTGTAAATTGTACCTGTGGATACATCATTGACCATAACGTGTTCAGCGGCTCTGTTCAGTACTCGGGCCATTCTTGAGACTGATTCCCTTGTATGCCCTGAGGTATTCGTTGTGGGAGGAAAGAAGCTATGTTCTGCATGTTGGAAGATAGCCATTGAGACAAAGTCCAAAACTGAAGCCACAGTAATGATTTGGTGGTGCACTAACTACCGAGTGTCATCAAAGGCCATCTGATTCATACGTATGGAGTGTGGCTTTGTCATCCCCAAAGTGGTAATATCACCACTGACTGCGGAGTTTCCACATGAAATACTGGTGTATGGCCTTCATTGAACTGCCAACAAACTGATGATGAAGGGAGGTCAGAATGTCTGTAGCCCTACCAGACTCGGGAAGTAAATGAAGTTGGACTCTTCTATTTCATCATAAGATCAAGAGATGCTGGAGCTCTGGTCCAGGTCGCAGATGGAGAAGGAGGAGGAGGCCAGAACTACGGGGTCAAAGGTGGAAAACATCCTCAATGGAGGTTCGGAAAGCTGAATCTTCCCATGACATAAGATAGTCTAGAAACGATTACTCGCTTAAGAACAAAGATCTTCTGGTTGTATGAGGTAAGGCTAACATCTCCTGTAATGCATAAGACTTAGCTGGCAAAGGGCTGCCTCTCACTAAACTCATAGAACGCTCTGAGCAGTCGCTAAGTAAAGAGTCTCTTCTCTTGGCGGAGTGTAGAGAACTTGTGAAGCAACATCTGTTTAACTATTCTTTGCATCATACTGAATGAGTATCTCAAGGTGGTATGTGGGTTAGACTGGGGCCTGCACATGTCTGCATATGTTGAGTTTGACATACTGGAAGCGGGGCTGTTAGTGATTGAGCCCATAACATTTAGTATATTGCCTAATCCAGTCACAATGGAAATAGGACATATGTATGGAGGGGATATAGCTAGGATCATCAATTAGGATGGGTTATAGGATATTTGATCCATGTAACTTGTCTGTATGTCTGATGAGTGAGAGGGAACTTGACTGTTAGTTAGCTCTGTCCTTCTCTGTTCTGCAAAAGCAATCAAGTTGAACCCCAAGGAGGCAAGGTAGAGGGCATTGCCAATAATGCAGAGTCCTGTGGTGGTGACGTGGGTGACAGAGCTGTTTCAGAGCGTGTCAATGTCTGGCGCTTCATGGCTGAAAGGTAAGATTTATCTCCCTTGTCCACCAGAAATTCTCACACTGAGGAAAGGTCATCATGCAGACTGGTGACAGCTCTGTCCTGAGCTGTTCATTTCTGCACTTTGCCCATAGTTCTAAAACAAACAGAAAACTGTAGCCCTATACCTGTCTTTTAGAACTCATTGTTGGTGCAGAGCTAAATCTTAAAAAGTTGACCCAGAAATTGATAACAGACAGTCTAATAAAGCAATGAAGCTTACGGGTAAAATATAATGACAATACCACCTGTAAGGAGGAGAAGTATAAACCTGTGGGCCTGCACATGTGATGTTTGAATACAGTGTGGGTGCAGTGCTATACCAAATGATAGTTACCTGGAAAAAAAGTGATAGGCGATCTCGATTACGATGCTATCTGTAGGGAAGGTCAAGGACAACATGTACAGGAAACTCACCTGTATGTACCAGAAATGACGGAATTATACATGTATAAGGAGTTTCCTAATGGCATAAAGACATGTACACTTATAAATAATGTAGCCCGAACCTATCTTGTGAAATCACACCGACTACCTATGTGAGTGACTATTTGCTCTTTAAATATGACGGAATGCTTATGCAGATAAACATGACCCCAGTGTCGCCTATAGAAAAATGCATGAGATGATGCAAACTGAGTAAACTGTGATTAGAAAGTTGACCTGTACTTGTCCGACCAGAGTGAAAGCATACACAAATGTACATAAGTGTGTAAATTAAACACACAAAAAAATTCACATAAAAGGGAACTGAGGCACTGTTATATATACGTTCAAAGTACGTGTGACAATATCCATTATGAGGCAATTAACTGTAGGCCCACAGACCGTGTACAAGTGAAACACTGACATTGGCGCCCAGATGCTACAAATGCCTTGGAATAGAAACTCACTGATATGTACCCATTGCCAATTGAATTACACATATATTAGGAGTTTTTATAAGCACCAATGACTTGCATGTACAAAATAATTACAGCCCAAACTGAATGTGAGTCACTTATGCTCCCTGTGCAAGTACCTAAATGTGTGACAATGACAAAGCGTTAGCAAATTGTAAAGGCAGAACTTTGTTGGGATAGGAAGAGAAAAAGTTGGAAATATAAATAGACGGATTATACTTTCCTTAGAAGTGAAAATCTCCTCCAACTCGTAATGGTATATCTTCCACCTAGATTCTGGCTTTTGCGAGGTCTCTTGTGATGAATAAGTAAATATAAACTAGATAATAAGTGAGTGAGTGAGTGAGAGTGATTTAGATTTTTAATGTAGTTTTAACAATATTTTTAGTCATATTGCTATGATGTCTGCAGTGTGGCAGTTTACAATGACATTTAGCACTGGGGCATCATGCCACAGACATGCAGCATCATGTCCCATCCAGTCCCATTATCAAGACACCGGGTCTACCAGTCCTAATACTAACCTCTTAATGTTGAGCGCCCTGCAAAGCAGCTGTTAGTACCATTTTTATAAGTTTTTGGTATGGCTTGGCTGGGGCTTGAACCCACAACCTCCTGCATTCAAGGTGGATGCTCTAATCACTTAGGCCACTGGAGTGGTCTAGATAATAAGAATGTCTCCTACATTTATTGAAAAAAGCAGAGAATGTTGGGCTCGTTTAAAGAGAAGAAGGAAAATATGGATTCCAATGAAAAAGTAGTGGAAGGAACGAAAAGTAGCAAAAGGTAAGGACTTTTGAAAGCATATTATTGGATGTCAGATCAGTGCCATTTTTATAAAGGACCATCTAGACACCATAAATGGTCTTTAAGTGAAAACCCTATGTCAATCGGACCATCCCTTAATTAGCAATAATAACAAGATTTAAAGATGTCTGCATGGTGGGGAGGGGGTCATATTGGATGTGAAATCTGCACCATTCTTCATTAAGAGCAGCTAGATATCATGAAAAGTCTTGTAGTGAAAGCCCCTTGAATATGACCATCTTTTCAGGAGGTGTGGCAATAACAAAACAATAACAAGGCAATACTGGCAACCAGATTGGCACCATTTTCAATTAGGAACAACCTGACATTATGAGAAGTCTCTTGGTGAAAATCCCATTCTTAGATGACCATTTGTTCAGGAGACAAATTAATAAGATTTTCAAGATGAACAAAATGGCTGTTATTCTGGATTATCCCAGTTGCACCATTTTCATTTCCACTAGACCTTGAAATGAATGCCTATGTATAATTTCACCATTTTAATTTAGAACCCACCAGACTTTGCGATGAATGCCTGTGTAAAGTTTCACAGCAATCCTGAGTACTTTAACAAATTGCGCTAACAGATGGACAACAGACAGATGAGGAATAACAAACCATCACAAAAGCTTAGAACAGCTAAAACTTTTGTCTTTGTGCCTTTTACAATGTCAACCAGGTATAGTTTGATATTATAAATGTGGATGTGGTTTAGATGTGCAACACAACTCTCTCAATGATTCTCATGAAGCCAGATATTCAGTCCAAGAGGGAGTGCTCTGAACTTGTTTATTATATCCCTGTACATGAATCTTATCCTGACAGAACTGTGAAGGTCAACATCTCAGAGGTCTAGGATGACCACAAAATTATATTCCTGAACTGCAATGAGAATCAACTGCTTTTTGTGGTACGTGAATGAAGTAAATGAGAGAGTTCAGATACATAACAGGACGAAGCTTGTTCTGTGCTTGGGACCAAACAATCTTAACTGCCCTTGTCATAAAGATAATGTTCCTTATTGCAGCAGAATATCCACTTTGCATGTTTCTCTTGGGATGTCTGTAGTGAGGAAAGCCCTAGATCTGTAGGCCATCTGAACCCATGGGCAGCATCTCTGCTGTTCTGTTGTAAGTGTTGAATTCTTCCTCCCACCGATATGACAGAAAAGAGCAACATAAACATGGTATTATTTTCTACCGTTGGTTGGCAGGGAGAGAGATGGTGAAAACTGATTCTTGTCTCCAATGACTTATGGGTCTTTGTCAAGAGAGATGGATTTGAAGGTTCTTCCCAGTCTGATGTGGCCATGGGTGGGGTCCTTCCCGTTTCCCTGATCTCTCCTTGGAACAAAGGGCTGGGCTCTGGTTTGCTAGGCTTTTGTGAGATTTGACAATCTGGTTGCTATCTGTAATCTAAGAATAACTTTATCATGGTTTATCAGGATAGCAGAGTTGAAAAGACATGTACCTCTTGAACAGGCAAGCGAGAGCTGAGCTGCTCTATCAGCACACAAACCATAAGAAAAGAACAACTCCCAAGTGTGTCAGCAAGTTTCTCCATGAAAGGGTTTCATAGCAATACTGTCAGTAATTTAGGGGTAGTGATAATACACTGCTGTTAATGGACTGATGACAGGTTACTAAACAGACTCTTCTGGTCTATGATACCACTTAAAATGCCAAATGGACTGATTTCTCATTTTACAGGACTCAATGTACAATCATTTGGACAGACTCCTTCTTTTACAGGACTCGATGTACAATCATGATACAAAATCATACCAAGGTTCATGAAGATATCTCAATGTGTTCAGGAGATTTTAAGTAAACAAAAGTATCATGGACACAATGAACAAGCTTACCCCAAAATGACTGACAGGATGAACAAGCTCACTCCAGTATGACTGACAGGATGAACAAGCTTACCCCAAAAATGACTGACAGAATGAACAAGCTCACTCCAGTACGACTGACAGGATGAACAAGCTTACCCCAAAATGACTGACTGGATGAACGAGCTCACTCCAGTATGATCGACAGGATGAACAAGTTTATTCCAGTATGACTGACAGAAAGAACAAGTTTACTCCAGTCCAGGATGACTGACAGGATGAACAAGCTCACTCCAGTATGACTGAAAGGATGAAAAAGTTTACTTCAGTCCAGGATGAGTGACAGGATGAACAAGCTCACTCCAGTATGGCTGATAGGATGAACAAGTATACCCCACAAACTTCATTTGCGGTAGGCATAATTTCTCTGCCAAGTTTAGGACTATTTATCAAAAGCTGGAGACTAGTTATACACACAAGAATTATAATATAATATAAAATGTTTACCATCAAAACGTGTAATAACTATGAAAAAATGTGCCAAAGCATAATAACTGAATGTCTTGTTTATGTTTTGGCTCCATGTCAAAATATCTGCAGTTTCAACACAGTACATGTGACAATACTGTAATAGCTGTTCATATAAGAATCGTGGGATGTATGGATCGTCAATGCTATATGCCCCTGCCATATTCATGGCAGAGGGAAAATAATATTTGCCTTATAATCATTATAAGAGAATAAATAATTAGTGATCTTTCATTTGAGTCCCAGAAACTGTGATGTATTTTTTATATATGTGAGCATTTTTTATTTTGTTGTTGACAACTCTGAAGCCAGATGCATGTCTGTAGACATGTATATACCATAGACCCTTACAACAAATCCTTTAGTATACTGCTGTATCTGTTATAATGCAGGTATGGTCATGAATCCCAGTAAATAAGAGAAAGCATGTTATCACTACAGGAAAACCTGTTATGACAGACTGACCCTTCTGCCAACAAAGAGCGGTCTCTCAAAGACAGGTGGTCTCTCATAGCAGGTTTGTACAAAAAGACAAGGTCCAGTTTCAGAACAATTTAAAGAAAAATAACCACAATCACTGTACATATATTCTATTCTTTATTAGTAGTTTTTGGCAAAATATTGTATGCTTTCATCTGAAAACAAAATTATATAGCAATAAAGATATACTTCTATCATTAAACATAAAATCACATTTACATCTGAAGATCACATATATTAGCATAAGAAATCATTTCTGATTTACTCCTTTTCCTTTATAACAACTAAATTTGTTTTACCAACGTTTAAACCGCCTTTTTTGCGAGTGGTCTGCTCTTTTTCACTTCTTTCAGTTACAGTAATTATTTTCTCCAGCCTTAAAATTTATCTCATTTTAGTTGGAGGTTCATCCATTGTTATCAAGTTTCTAGGTGTTAACATTATTAGTGCTCACTGTAATATTGAACGTAATGATGGTTCAGACTGGGCTTTGGGAAAATATGAAAAATCTATACATGCGCATTGCATATCTAACAATTAATGAAATAAAAAGAAACAATTATCTCATCCCGAAACAGAACCATTTACTCAGAGACAAAAGTCAACGGCTTCATTCAAAGATGACATACAGGGATTAACTCTAAAAGCAAATTGTGTAACTTGGTTGCTCCAACTTAAATAGATGACAGCTTTGTGATTGGAATGTAATCACTTAACATCGGAGGAAAAAGCAACAAACATCACAAGTGTTGAACACTATCAATCGAATCCCACAAACGATTCTCTCTTGCTGGTTTAAATGACAATGACCTTATTCACCCCCAGGCAATACGGATTATCTCTAAAGACAAACAATATGCGTGACCACTACATCAATTTCGGCACTATGGTGGCAATTCGTGACGTACATTAGCCTGGTTTACAGACTGTAGCATCTATCACCGGTAGCCACAATCCTTTTTTTTCCTTTTATGTTTGTTTTTGATCAGAACAATCATTACTAATCAAGTGGTCGTTGTAACAACTGACTACATATAGGTCAGTGGTGTCTATATTCTCGCAATACGGTTGTTCATAGGGATGCTTGGTCCTACATATGATCTGCGATAAGGCCGAGAAGCAGGCCAAGTGTGGGAATAATTAGTCTGGTTCCCTGCTTTGTTTGCTCCCTGAGTTGCTCTCTCCTATATGAATAGCGGAGAACAAAGCATGGAGCATACGAAGCAGGGAACCAGACTAAGGAATAATCTACATGTACTTTAGTCTGGTTTACAAAAGAAGCTATAAAGTACTATAAGCATACCTACAAAATTTCTGACATCGGTAGCCAGTCTGTTTTTGTTTTGGATTTTTTGGGGGTTCTTTTTAGAAAGGTATGGGCGGTCGTTGTTACTGATTAAATAAAGGTCGGTGAAGTTTATCCTCATTTTTGCAATGCAGTCATTCATAGCAGTGTCGAAATGCATATTTTGCCAAGACATCGCGGTCGCTGGTCGCGTTCAGCAGGTGGTCGCTCACAACAGAGCATTTATATAATAAAATCGATCCATGCATTATGACTGTGGTAGGAAATGACAGGTGGTCGCTCATAGCAGAGGTCACTCATAAGAGTTTTTGCTGTATTACTTAACTAAATTCACCTTTAGTTCTTGGTTCATTTGAACCAATTTTAATATGACTTCACATAATTCATTTTACTCTATTGTATCTTTTCATGCACTATTAAGACACAGAGTTAATTTAAACTCAAAATAAGGCTACCTCACTTACCATGTTGGTCCATTTTATGACTCTAATAAGCAGTATTATAATGAGGTAACACTTTACTTACCTCACATACGCATCTAGCTCCCCTCTAATGTTTCTGCTTGGCATGTGACCCAGGAGATAGGTGATGGTGTCTTCATGCTTAGCTTTTCTGAAAATGTGAAAAAAAAGAAAAGATGAGAGATAAAAACCTAAAAAGACATACAAGAGCAAGAACAAGGGAAGGAAGCAAGGAAATGTATTTGAAGAATACAATGAACATTGGTGGTTTTATGTGTTGTGAAAAAAGTTGAAACAAGGTGATAATTTCATAATTTTCATCTAAGCTGAGCAAGTTTAGAACAAGAAATCACAATGATTGTACATTTAGCAAGATCACTATCAGTTCAAATCATAATAATTAAAAGGTATCATCAATACCCTTCAGTGTATCTCATTATCAATGAATCATCAGTACCCTTCAGTGTATTTCATTATCAATGAATCATCAGTACCCTTCAGTGTATTTCATTATCAATGAATCATCAGTGCCCTTCAGTGTATCTATCAATGAATCATCAATACCGTTCAGTGTATCTATCAATGAATCATCGATACCCTTCAGTGTATCTATCAATGACTCATCAGTACCCTTCAGTGTATCTATCAATGACTCATCAGTACCCTTCAGTGTATCTACTGATGAATCATCAATACTATTCAGTGTATCTAGCAATGACTCATCAGTATCCTTCAGTGTATCTATCAATGAATAATCAACACCCTTCATCAATACCCTTCAGTGTATCTCATTATCAATGAATCATCAGTACCCTTCACTGTATCTCATTATCAATGAATCATCAATACCGTTCAGTGTATCTATCAATGAATGATCAATACCCTTCAGTGTATCTATCAATGAATCATCAGTACCCTTCAGTGTATCTATCAATGAATGATCAATACCCTTCAGTGTATCTATCAGTGAATGATCAATACACTTCATTGTATCTATCAATGAGTCATCAGTACCCTTCAGAGTATCTATCAATGAATGATCAATACCCATCATTGTATCTATCAATGAATGATCAATACCCTTCAGTGTCTCTATCAATGAATGATCAATACCCTTCATTGTATCTATCATTGTGTCATCAGTACCCTTCAGAGTATCTATCAATGAATGATCAATACCCTTTAGTGTATCTATCAATGAATGATCAATACCCTTCAGTGTATCTGTCAATGAATCATCAATACCCTTCAGTGTATCTATCAATTACTCACTAATACCCTTCAGTGTATCTCATTATCAATGAATCATTAGTACCCTTCAGTGTATCTATCAATGACTCATCAATACCCTTCAGTGTATCTATCAATGAATCATCAGTACCCTTCAGTGTGTCTATCAATGACTCATCAGTACCCTTCAGTGTATCTATCAATGACTCATCAGTATGCTTCATTGTATCTATCAATGAATCATCAGTACCCTTCAGTGTATCTATCAATGAATCATCAGTACCCTTCAGAGTATCTATCAATGAATGATCAATACCCTTTAGTGTATCTATCAATGAATGATCAATACCCTTCAGTGTATCTGTCAATGAATCATCAATACCCTTCAGTGTATCTATCAATTACTCACCAATACCCTTCAGTGTATCTCATTATCAATGAATCATTAGTACCCTTCAGTGTATCTATCAATGACTCATCAGTACCCTTCAGTGTATCTATCAATGAATCATCAGTACCCTTCAGTGTGTCTATCAATGACTCATCAGTACCCTTCAGTGTATCTATCAATGACTCATCAGTATGCTTCATTGTATCTATCAATGAATCATCAGTACCCTTCAGTGTATCTATCAATTAATCATCAATTCCCTTCAGTGTATCTATCAATGAATGATCAATACCCTTCAGTGTATCTGTCAATGAATCATCAATACCCTTCAGTGTATCTATCAATGACTCACCAATACCCTTCAGTGTATCCCATTATCAATGAATCATTAGTACCCTTCAGTGTATATATCAATGACTCATCAGTACCCCTCTGTGCATTTATCAATGAATCATCAGTACCCTTCAGTGTGTCTATTAATGACTCATCAGTACCCTTCAGTGTATCTATCAATGAATCATCAATACCCTTCAGTGTATCTCATTATCAATGAATCATCAGTACCTTTCAGTGTATCCTTATCAATGAATCATAAATATCCTTCAGTGTATCTATCAATTGAATCATCAATACTCTTCAGTGTATCTCTATCAGTGACTCAGGAATATTCCTCAGAGTATCTCCTTATCAATGAATCATCAACACCCTTCAGTGTATGCCCTTATCAGTGAATCATTGGTGCTCTTTAGTGTTGCCTTATACATTGTATCACCAGTGACCTTCAGTGTATCTCCTTATCAATGAATCATCATTGACCTTCAGTTTATCTCCTTATCAATGAAGCATCAATACCTTTCAGTGTATCTCGTTATAAATGAATCATCTGTACTTTTCAGAGTATCTCCTTACAAATGAATCACCAGTACCTTTCCGAGTATCTCCTTATCAATGAATCATCAGTATCTTCGAGTCTATCTCCTTATCAATGAATCATCAGTACCCTTCAGTGTATCTCCTTATCAATGAATCATCAATACCCTTCAGTGTATCTCCTTATCAATGAATCATCAATACCCTACTGTGTATGTCCTTATCAATGAATGATCAGTATCCTTCAGTGTATCTCCTTACCAATGAATCATCAATACCCTTCAAATCATCTCCTTATCAATGAAAATTCAGTGTGTAATGCAGCATAAGCAGTATTGTAGAACTGATTACACTAGTGAGGTTTCCAAATGCACACTGATGATTCACTGTTGTACAGTAGAGTCTAAGTAATCCAGAGTCAGTTTATATACCTACTGCTAAACACAAACACCAAGATTAATATAAATTTGTTAAAGGTCATTCAGAATTCAACACTTTATCCCATGCTAAGGTACATCAAAAACTTTTATTACAGAGCCAGAATTTATCCCTTTGCAAACCACAAAGTTGAGAGATCAGACATAAATTCTGAGATGGTACTAACTTCACTGTTGCTAAGCCAAACATTGTCATCATTTCCAGCCACCTATGTGTGTACTGTTGTATGCATCTGGCCTCCCAGGCATATTTTTCAAAATTATTGGGAATTTATTAGATATTTTGATCTAAAAACATATAACAAAATGTAATGATTTTATTGGGAAAACAGAGAGAATAGAAAGGTAATGACATACCAATATTACTGATAAAATACCATATTTGTAAGTACTCAAATAAACAAATCAGCCATTATCAATAACAAAAACATTGAAATATTAAATTAAACATATATAATCCATCACTACTAAATCTTTTTTTCTATTGTACCTAGAACATCTATCTTGATGAACCATTCAATGTTCTTTTTATTTCATTTTTCTGAAGAAAAGATTTATTAGAAAAATTAGCATATACTTCATGAACAGAAATGACATGTGGATTCTGGAAATCTTTGTTTTAATGAAAACATACATGGGTAAAATATATGAACTATAGGGATGGTTAGGGGGCTTAATACTGCTGATGTATATGGTATATTTTAACACAGGATAAATGGGAGGTGATCAAGAAAGAGGAGGAGGAGGAGAGGCACTTAGAGACAGAGTCAAACTCTTGAAATTTTAATCACACCCTGGGAGGATGGCTAAAATGCAAAAAATGGGAGTCATTGAGCTGGAGGGTTGGAAAATCAAAACCTGAGAAAAGTGAGGAAAAGTATTTTTTATATTTTAAAGCAAAAACATGAACATACAGTCTGCGAATGTTTTCTTCCTTTGAGGATCTGTCTTTTTTCAACACATCAAGCTGGGCCTGTGCGCTGGACTGAAGGTGAAGGACATTCATCTCGGAGCTAATAAAAAAAATATTTAATATAAAATTCAAGTGACAAGAATTTTAATATTTTAAAAACTAAGACTTTAAGAAAGACAAGAAACACAAGTGTTCTGCAGAAAACGAGGGTGTCATCTGCATCTATCTCTGTATTAATAAAAAAAATATTGATTTTGTGTGCCTTTGCTGCCAGAAAAGTAAGATTCGTGTCTCATCATGCTTACACAGGTCAGATAAAAACATTGTAAAATGATGTGCATTCTCCACTTCTCAAAATGCTATATAGTGATTGTTCAGCTTCAAGCTTATGAATATATGTTAAACATTTGATTAAAAAAGTACACCCAACAACTAAGACTGCAAACACTGTTGTCCTACAGAAAACACATCCAGGGTTTGAAAATTCCACTTGTCCACTCATATTTTATCACAAGTAGTGATTGAGTAAGGGCTGTTCCAGTAAAACATATACCCCTTGGGAGAAGGCACTATCAAATTCAACCAACCCAAAACAGAAAGAATTAAAAAAAATTATTATCCCCCAATCTGATGTTCAAAAAAAAACATTGCCCCCTACAGAACTGTATTATTTTTCATAATTTCTGACTAGAGGTTAGTGGGCAGTAGAAGTGATTAAATGACAGCTGAACGGAGATAACCTATACTTACTTCATATACATCATATAATCCGCTGACTGCATATTTTTATTTTAGTCATTCTTTACAATCAATCATCTTTTGTATGTTTGTCTGTCGTATGTTTCTGATTTGTAAAATCAGGCATTTTCTTGGTGGCTTATTATTTGTATATGTTGTGGTTCAGTCCCTTAATACACAGTAATTTAATGTCTATGAATATAGATTTTATAATATGGATTTCTAATATAATACAGATATCAAACTCTCATTCCTTATGACTATGTATGTGTGCATATTTATAAATTTGTTTTGCTCTCAGGCATGCTTAGATTCATAGCTATATCTTGTATTGCTTTAAATGTACAGTCAGATCTATGATTTCTTATTATTCATTTTTCAATAAATGTTTTTGCAAATACATTTGTCAGAAAGAAACAAATATTAATGCAAGTGGAAGTGACGTCGCATTATTTCTGCCTACTTTTGCACTACATAATTTCCTGTAAGAAAAATATATTTTCAATGACTGATATGTATACCTTGTTACATCACCAATATAAAATAGAATAAGAAATATAGCATGTCAAGCATTATTACATCAAAAATTAGATTATAAAATGTATGAAAATCTAGGAATAATTTTCTACCAGTGTACTCTTAAAATCAACATCACTGCAATTGTCTAGTGATAACAGTAGCATCATCGTCGCTGATGGCCTAGCAGTAAGATTCTGGACCTTCTGGTTCCATCTCCCATTTCTAGTCTTTGTACAAGACCATACCCATGGTCTGAGGAACTTCCATGGCAGAGATGTGTAAAATGCTTGTCCTGTGATCACTTGCCTCTCATCGTGCATGTTTGAAACCATCTTGTACATGAGAATGTTGCCAGTTACTTACAGAAGGTCAGTGGTTTTGCCCAGGCGGTATTTGCTGCCTGAAATGTACTTGGGGGTTTTCTTCAAAAGTAAAACTTGATGCCATATATAGATTTTCTTGTGCTCAAAATGGTGTAAAACCCAAAATGATCTACCAGCAACCTGAGGTCTTGTCTCTAAATGACCCTGGGTATTGGAGAGAACCTAAAACACCCTATTAACTTTCATCTTTTACCTATTTACACTGCACATTGCTAGCACAATTCATTTCTGCACTGAAAATCATTTTGTAAGACAACTGTTTATTAAAAGTGAGTTATGACTCTATTCTAATCCAATGGTCAAGATTGAATTTTTGTTAATCCATGATGATCTAGGGTTAAGCCGTTTGGGACTTGAATTGGAAATAAAAAGGAATTTTAAATTTTTCCCACTTTGCCTGAAATTGTGTATGTTTGATACATTGCACAAATTAAAATTTTATCTAACAATGTCTAATGTTCTGACTAGATCTATCTATTATAGCTTATTCAAGCTATATTTAGCAATATCTGGAGATGTGCTTAGGCTGATAAATATTTCTAACAAATAAATCTGAAAATTCATGAATGTTTTTTTAATGATGCATTTGGAATGAGTAACAACTAGATCAATAAACCAAGAAATCAAATTATTTGAATGTCATAATTCAACTTATCTTAACCTTTATCTAAACTTAGCACAAAATCCTTCAGTGTTGAACTTTTGAGAAAAGAAATGAAAAGCGCACTCAACGTTTAAATCACGTGTATTTTAATTTAGTGTTGCTATTCTATAATTTAGAAATACTGCTGAATAGGGGGTTGACCCACATGCTGTCTGCTTGTCCATCCTGCATGTACGTTGGACTCGAATTCAACATCAATTTCGGGCTCAAAATCATGTATTAGTATTTTTCCCAAGCTCCAACAGACTGATATATTTCAAAAGTTCTGAAATCATTGTCATCATGGCTATCATCAGCTAGTACCTGCACAATGAAATTGTCATCTGAAGACAAACTATCGTGGGATTCAGCCATTTTTTTTCTTTCTAGGTGGCCTATATTTTAAACATGCTTATGTAAAACTTCCTTGATGAATGTAAGGTTAAAACTACGACAGAATACTTGTTCCAGGGTCAATGTACCAATTAAATTTAGTTTAACAACCATTCATTTTAAGCTGAAGTATCCTGATGTATAAACAATTGCCCACCTAAAAAATGATGTTGTGACCAGCCGTACAAGACCTCTACATGCAGCATGACTTTTGTCACTGGAAGCAATTTAAGGGTCAACAGTTAAATAAAAATTGTATGCTGCACAGAGGATATTTTTATATGCATGAATTTGAACTAATTTGTGGAAGTCCTCATGCAACACTGCTTTCCACATGTGCGGATTTGTACAAATTTGGTGCATTTGTGCACTCTGGTAACATTTCTGACCCCTGTATGCTGATTCGTTTTGAGTCAGACCGCTAAGATGGGTTTATATGTGATTTTAAATATGTATTCATTTGTTTCTGACAACCCCACTTATGATTTCTAATTTTGTTGGCACAACCCACACCTGCAGTGATCTTCCTAACCAACCCTTCACTGTCAGTATCAAAATAGTTTGAAACACAACCTCCTACATAAGCTTTTATAAAGTGGCATCATCCCGGGAAGGGATATGTTTTATAGGAACAGTCCTAAGGACCAATCACTATTTCAAGATACTCATCTAACTAGACAAGATTCAATGAAATTTTAAGCAGAATTCATGTCATGTACAGTATACAATGAGTAAAACTGATGCAGGAAAGCAAATTTTTAAGTAAATTATGTTTTTAAGAGAATACTTACCCAATCATATTACCTCACGAATCCAGCCCTAATAAAAGACAAAAATTCATCTTTCCCTGTCTATAGCAATAGACAATGGGCAATAACTCTAGACCATTACCTCCCATTGGCACTGCCGGGTGTCGCTAGTTTTTAGCTGAGCGAGATAGTAACGAGGATGCTCGCATGGAGGGATGGTTGGGAGGGTTTTTAAGTAATGTGATTGGGTAGGTATTCTCAGAGAAACACAATTTACTTTAAATTTTGCTTTCTCCTTTGTATATGTTCCCCAACCACATTACTTAAGGTGAAGGGGCCCCGAGTGGCCGAGTGGTTTAAAGCGCTATCCATTACGGATCACTGCCATCTCACCTCTGTCTGCGTGGGTTCGAGTCTCGGATTCAGCCAATGTGGGTATGTGAGAAAGCTTGCCAGTAGCTTCTCATGGGTCGGTGGTTCTTTCCGGGGTTTTCCCCGGGTTCTTCCTCCACCATTAATACTGTCCGCCATGTATAGCCTATTGTGTGCTGAAAAATGGTGTTAAACCATACAACAACAACAACTTAAGGTGAATAAGTAGTAAGTGGAGGGTATGCTGAGCATCTGACCTCTACCTCGGGTATCATTCTAGGGAAGAATAGCTGAATGCCTCCTTGAGAATGATAACCCATTCTCCTAATTACATAAGCAACACAGCCTGGGGTAACTTGACCTGTGGCCCTAACATACGGTTAAGAAGAAGATTACTTAAATCTTTTTACCTACACAATTTCACCAGTGAATCCAGTGAAGCTAACAGGCCAAGTTGATTGATCCAGTTGGTCTGGTGGCCATTGGACCTACCAGATTCAAGGTTGCCTCTGTGATGCCAAATCTCTGAGATGGGGGCTCAAGAAGGATGCCAGCCAACAGCTTCTATTATGCCTCAGATTGAAACGTTGCATTCGAAAGCGAGGCTTGTAGAGATTGCTTGAAAAATTCTAACCAGTAATCTATGTGAGGCAACTCTGATCTGGTGAGACATCAGACATCAGAGTACATCAAATGTACAACTCACTTCAGCCATGAAGAAAGGGCTTGAAGCATGATATCCAATGTTCCGTCCACACAGAAGGATGGGGTGTTCGCACATGCCATGACTTGTCTCTGTGCACTTCAAGTTAGTGCTTGAGAGCACGAACAGGATCTGGCATGGCTGTTATTCTCTACCTGATTATGGAAAAGAGCAAGCAAGTGACGACCCTTTGATTATCAACAGATGGTAACCTTCCGCAGATATGTAGCATCATGTCCCACCCAGTCACATTATCCTGACACCAGGCCACCTAGTCCTAACACTAACCTCTTAATGCTGTGCATCAAGCGAGGCAGCTACTAGTACCATTATTACAAGTCTTTGGTATGACTTGGCTGGGGTTCAAACCCGCAACCTCCTGCATCCAAGATGGATGCTCTAACCACTAGGCTACCGGAGCTGCCTCCACCGGTGACAGTGGATGCTGGAGAAGATTCAGGTTGACCAGCTTCTTCCTGAGCATATCTATTGCTAGAATGAGTAGATCGGTGTCCCAGGACTTGTCCCATCTAAGAGGAATCATCTTATTTTTGGACTCTGCACTGTGGGAGGGGAGGCAAAAGCCCCACCCCCTCCCAAAGATTGACAGTGCATCCACGGCCCAAGCTTTTGGGTCTGGAACAAGTGAGACAAAGTTGGGTAGCTTGTGGTTCCAACTCGTCACCAAGAGGTTGATCACTGGATGCCTCAAAGTGCACAAATGTGAATGAAGACCGATTGATTGAGAGAACATTCTGTGTGAAGGACTTGACCACTTCTGGATTGAGTCTTGGCCAAGACAATGAGTCTGCTGGGAATGTGTCTGATTTGTATGTTGATATGGAGATTGCTGCACCAATGTACAATCTGCCAAATCAGAACAACACAGGTTGGGTGATTTGGTGCCTTATTGTTTGAGGAGATGGGTTTCCACCACAAAGTTATCAGACCTAATGAGGATCATTTTTGCCTCAGAAGTGAAGGGCACCGATGACAGCCTTCATTTCTAGGGTGTTGACGTGTAGAGGCCACTCCTCTGGCTCAGACATGTTGCTAACGGTAGTGAAGGTCAGCAACAGGTGGGCATTTCTGCTTGGGGCTTCCAGCGAGATTCCCATAGTCAGGCGAACTGGGTTGCCCCAATGACACAGGAATGATCAAATCTCGGGCATGATTATGACTGCTTGATCAATGGGACTTGAAAAGGGCCGCCATTGTGCTGGCAAGGACTGCATAAAAAGGACAGCCAAGCAGGAGCAAGACCATTGCCGCATTGGATAAACCAAGGAGTTGTAAGAACTCTCTTGCTGAAATCCATGTCTTGTTGGAAATGGACTTGACAAGTTCGACAATTCTACTTTCCCAGTTCAATAAAAAGCCATGATGATCTAGAAGAGAAAGAAGATCATGTGTTTCTGTAGATATCCAGATATGCTGCCATCATTTTCGACTAGAACAGGAAGCCTACACAATCTCATGTGTGTGTGTGTGTGTGTGTGTGTGTGTGTGTGTGTGTGTGTGTGTGTGTGTGTGTGTGTGTGTGTGTGTGTGTGTGTGTGCAAGCACACGCGTGTGCATGCGTGTGCAGCCTTGAGTAAAGCCCTAATTGTGTCCTTGCTCAAACTCCACTGCTTGGTTTGGGGCTTTTCTTTGATAAGCGACCGTATCTCCTGTTCTCTTGTTGCAGATAGGCATCCTTCTCCCAATCTGATTGTGTATTCACGAAGAGGGGAGAGGAGGTGGGGAGACTGTTGATGAACGAAACCCGAAGCCCCTCCGAATGACCTGGGACCTGGATCACCCCCACCCCCCGTTCTGACTGAACAGGAGATTCGGCGTGCTCAAAAATGGGTTTATTACCGCCTCTGTACAATTGCTTCCTAGGAATCCATGTTGGTACACATGACTGAGAAGATCCCCTGTCCTGAGGCCACTTAACATCCCTTCACAATGACAGGGACTGACAGGTTTCAAATGCCCATGTGGGTTGAGCAGTGAGGTGGAGTGGCAGTTTCTGAGCTGCCTGCCTCCTAACTTCCTCTATTCTTCCTCCAAAGCAATGGAGCCCTGAACAGGGTTGTCCAGAAAGGGAGGGTATGATAAGGTTGGAGAGATGTGGATGCAACATGTCGTATCAAGAGTAGATTGGCCGAAGCCATCAAAATAATGGCCATGGTATGGTGAGCAGCACTGGTCATTGACCTCTGCAATCCTGGCCATTGCCTCCCAAGTGTGGCTATTGCCATGTGTCTGCAATGACATCCTGAACCAGCTCTGATGGGCATGGAGCACATATATCCACCCTATAGAACAGACGAGTGTACATATGAACAACTACTACATTCTTGTCAAGTGCCATGAGATCAGTTCTGAAGGCATCTGTCGCTTTAAGTTAGTCTCTTCCTCCTCATCAAGATCTACCGATTCTTTAGCACAGTGGTAAGGCTGGAGGGCGTTCTGAAGTAGCCAACACCCTAAAAATGTCCTTGATGATGGCTTGAAGCTAACCTTCTGTTCATTCTATGGTCAGATCAGAGAAAGATGTGAAGGATAGTGGATTTGAAGGAGTTCTGTCACACTCACTGTGCATCAAGGCCCAAATGGGTCTACTTGCAGCACTAGAGAAGATATACCAGTGGTATAAAGAGGCAATTCCATCCCTATAAAAACATCACTAGCTCTCCCTTGTGGACAAGCAGTGAAAATACATAAGTCCAGCACTGCCTGCTGGTTTGCCTGGTGAATGGTCAGCCTGGAAGTTCAATGAAATCTCCATCATAGAAAGGGCATGTCACTGACAGTACAGTTGGATGGACAGATCTGTCACTATGATCCCTGTAAATCGTAGTTGGCTGAACCAATTCAATGAAAAGGTCCCCATGTTGGAATGGCTGGATGGCTGGCAAAGGTGCAGTTTTAATATGCATTAGATTCAACTGATCCGATGTGAACGGCATGTGGTCGGCCCAGATGCTGGTAGCATATAAGATGTTCTAGCTATCACCAGTACCTGCCGCACCAAAGGCCTGGCAGAACGGACAAATTTCTAATTGAAATCTCTGGTATAGTAATGATAAGATGCTGATGGGCACTGCTAGACAGATGGATCAATCACTAAGTCCCCCATATGAACTATTTGGCTGGACCATTTCGAGTCAGTCAGATGGTTGGTGAATGTCTGGACAGCCGGTAATAGTATAGCAGTATTAAGAATCGGATCCAACGGATCCATCATGAACCCATGAGCTCTGACTTATAGACCCGAAGGCCATGCTGCCTAAAATTGGGGAACACTCCTCAATGAATCGGTATCACCAACAATGAACCATAGGTTGTCTTCCTTGATGGATTCTGTCTTTCCTTCTGTTCAATGCCGAAAGGACAATTGCTTTGAAAGTGAATTTCATGCTTATAGTAAACATTTCTCCTGAAACAACACAAGAAGAGAAAACAAAGTATAGTTTAGCAAAATTTTAGTATGTGACTAACTACCTACTGCCATAAATTGGCAAATCAGTATATGAATAATTAGCTACAATGGAAGCTCAGACTTCCACTGATTACTTATTACTGATGCCGCATATCATAAATGGTGTATAAACAAAACAAGAGTCATGGTAGACTTCCATGCTCTGAAGCTGCATATAAATCATTAAAACTGACATTATGCTGAAGTCACTAAAACACCATTGTAATTAACACAGCAGAGAAAGTGTCGTATCAGAAACCTATGGCCATGTGATGAATTTATGCGCAATGCTTAGTTAATAATTAAAATATAATTCTATCAAAACAGTGTGAAAAATGAATAACCTAAGCATAAATATCAAGCAGAACTTCAGAATTTCACTCAGAACAGCTCCGTAACGAACGGAGTAAGCGAAAAAAAAGTCAAAGGTATGCCAACTCATAATGACCTTGTACAGTGTGACCCCGCAATAACACGGTGGTTGGGGCTCACAGAACCCGTGTTATAGACTGAACTGTGTTATAACCGACCAAGTCATTTAGCTGAAGAAAATGATGCATTTATCAAAATTATGGAGGGGGGGGTGTAATAAAGCAGGAGCAAAAATATGTGATTTTGATTAAATGAAGATGAACTAGTCTGAAAACATTTGTATAATGACAACTTACATTTGTGTAGTGCAATCCATAATCCATTAAGTACTGTACTTGTATATAATAAATCTATGAATTCGATTATAGTTCACGTTATAAACTTCATATATGTCTCACATCCCGTTAGAAAACACAAATAACATATATAAAAAATTGGTAGTCCTCGTTTTGATCTATATCCGATTGTCACTAAACAATTCACTACAACTGTCGCAAATAGCATGTGGGTATAGTTGTTTACATGCTACATGTATATCTACTTAAATTGGCCTAGATTTTGGTCAGATGGCGACAGTATCATCTTGCCAAGGTTACCCAGGGGATGAGACTATTAATAGGGAAATGAAAACATGTGAACAAATTAAAAAGTGTAACAAACATCTTGCAAGATACCCTATCTTCAATTAACATGACATCAAGATATCTATAGTTTCAAAAGATTGGAGATTTAATTTGTGTCACATTGGAAACTGCAACAATCCATTTGATTCCATTGATTTTATATAAATTTTGTACTGACTTCCTTTAATGAAAGGTTCTTTTTGTTATTGAAGATTGTAGTTGGCTAACTTTGATGAAGGGTGCATGTGTTATTGAAGTTGCTGCTAAAGGACAGCTTTGGAGGACCAAACAGACATCCGTTTCTTGTGGCAGTGTTGACATCAAATAATTGTAGAACATTGATTGAGACTGAATTTCTATTTTCAATTGCTTAGTATTTATACAGGACAATTGGTGCTTCAAAGGTAATCAGTTTTCTTTCAAGTTTCAGCAAAACTATTTTTTTCTGGATCCATTTTAAAAACAAAAGGAATTAGCCATTGTTTGGTTGATTGTAGCAGTTGCTGTTCCAGCCTTCAAAAGTTGGTTGATAGTAGCTAGTCCCAGCAGCATGATTATTGGATAGACCAACAAGTAGATCTCCTTTTTTTACATTTATGGTAGCAGAGTGTTGCTGCCTTGCACTTATGCATCAGAAATTTAAAAACAAGGCCAACAGGTTTTCTGTTCTGACAGGGATTAAGGGATTACTACAGAAAATGTGAGTGTTCTGAAAGATTTAATTCTAGGAGTGAAAAGAAGAGGAATTTTACCTACCATCTCACATACAAAGGTCAGTCTAAATAAATATATTAATCGCTAGCGAGCAGCCGATAGTCCGACATGATTTCCTCAGAAGGATCCATTATGAGATAGTGCCTCATCCCAAAAAAAAAAGCCAAGATCTCACAGCATACAGTAATCAGGCCAGATGTCAGAATAAGATGATTAAGATATAACAATGCACTGTTAAGATGGACAAAGAATTTGCTTATCTAACAATAAATTCCAGTGCATTTCATATCAAGCTTGCTGCTTCTTTCGTGGAGCCTCTGAATTTCATTACTCCAAACCCAAGGTTGTATATACAAGTTTAAACGGCCAACAATGTCGCAAAAAAACTTGCTAGATGGTATATTCTGTCACCAGTAAGGAAAAATAAATCACAATTGCGACATTAGCAAAGCCAGCGCAATCCCTGAATAAACCTTTTAAGTGTTATTTTTCATACTCTTTTGCAAAAAAGAATTTTTCCATATATGTGAAAAATACATGTATATGAAATTACACAAGCCATGCCATGATCGTCTTGTATTATAATTCATACATGACCTCTTCCCCAAAATGATAATAAACATTTTACACGTTACTTTTCATACTTTTAAGAAAGAAATTTTTTTTGTGTATGAGAAAAATATACGTACATGCTCTAGCAGGGTGACACTGTGTAAGGTCAACTATAGCATGGTAGGACAGTGGTCTTAAAAGACAAGGTCCTGAAACGTGACAAAATAACTAAAAATTACTGGCAGAAATTACAAAATAATGCATGCAACGTGCAGTAGATTGATAAATCTGCACACCAAATCCAAAATGAACATTGGATGGGCCCACAGGAACACAAAATGGGCTGGATTGTTGGAGGATGAATTGTGTGTGTGGTCTGTACAATAGCGAAGCTAAAGACTAGTGACACCTGGCGGTGCCAAGGGGATGTAATGGGCAAGAGGTATTGCCCTTTGTCTATTGATAAAGACAGGGAAAGACAATTTTTAATCTTTTAGTAGGGCTGGATTCGCAAGGTAGCGGGTTAATATTCTTAACGTAATATGATTGGGCAATTTTCAAAGGAGAAATGTTTAAGTTCCAAGTCGCATTCTCTGAGGACAAGTAGACAACCAAAAATTTGTCCTTAAGTCTATAGACAAAAATAATCCTGGATCTTGCTCTTTATGTCTTCAACCAATTGGCTGGAACCAATGAATTCAAACAAGACATTCTAATATGTAGGTTTTTAGCTAGAATGGCTTTCAAGAATTCTGTGCTTCATAAATCATACTTTTTCAACTCTTAATTGATATGACACAAAAGCTCTATTGCAATGTTTAGCAAGCAACAAAACTATCTGTTCTTTAGCAAAGTTATTTTACCTCAACTCGCTTATCTTTGAATCCAGCTTTCCTTTATCTTTGGTCAATTCTGAGATCTCCTCCTTCAAAACATCAACATTGACAGAGCTCTCAACAGTTTGCAATTCATGTTCCTGAAAATGATTGTGACATGTTGTAAGACTAAAATTTAAAATTATTATTTTTGAAATTACATACATTACAGTAATTGACTTATGCAGCCTGCCAGTCTGATGCCAGCTAATTTCATGGCTGACTGGCACCAAAAAAAATAGCCAGTTCATCTGGCCAGTTAAATATTTAGGAATACTGACCCAATTTAATCAACAATTTGTGCAATGTATCAATTTAAATATAAAAAAAAAAAAAGAAACCATATGAAAAATAAGTTGTTACTGATGATCACTTGCAAGTATAGAGCATTGCAATCCAATTGGCTCAGTGAGATGAGAAGGGAAATAATTTGCATATAATCTACTACTAAATGCAGTTAGAAACTCTCCTGCGATTATGTGATGTGTGATGGCACATGCTACGTCTGCTTCCCAAAGTCAACATGGGGTGGTATTTGGATGCCTTGAAGCTACCAGAGATGAAAAAAAACCCACAAACAAATAGCCAAGAGAAAAAAAGCAATTCAAAAGGAATATTGCATTAAGAAAAGGAAATGATGTTCTAAAATAGCTTGATTACAGAATTCCCTTGGATTATTAATGATCCCCTCAACAATAAGATCTAAAACTATAAATACAAAACTCCCATCTCAAAGGCATTATTCTGCAATATACTGCTGAAAGTTGTCTTTCTGAAGACACAATTTGGTGGTTAGATACCATAGCCTGGACCTTGTTCTGATGCAGTCACCAATAGAAGCATCTGATGACCTCCTGTAGATTAGGTATGTATAAATCTGAATCATCTAGGCAGTTGACAACACTGTCCTAGTCAATAAATAGAGGCCATGATATCATGAATTCAAATAAAATTTAATCAGTTTATTAATTATCAGATGATATAATCATTTTCAGTGTTTCCTAACTTTCAAATTTTGATTATATAGATCACCTTATTAAAGACTTGTAATAATTTCTACCTGCATTTACCATAAGGTCATTCACTGCATTTTGCCTTATTGTATTATGCAATGTAGGACCAGTTGGTTATGGACAGGACCAATAGTATTTTCAGGTTACTGGTCCTGTGGACTTGCAGGATGTTTTGGCAAGTTTCACATATTCAGCATATGGGTCTCTTTATGTTTCCTAGATAATCTAAGTTGTTAAAATTGCTGTACATATCACACCATACAGACTTTTCTGCTTTAGCCTATATTTTCATTGGAGTCTGTAAGGTTACTGACAAGTTATGAAAAAAACAGAACTTGATTTTCTTGTTTCTAAAAAAGTAGGTCTCCACTGCAGACCCCAAAATTCCATGTCTAAAAGCATTTGAAACTGTACACAAAAATTGAAAATTGCTATTATGGCATGAAAATCTAATTAGGTCTTCTATTTATGCATATGAAATTTAGTTTGTCTGCCTCACATGACTTTTGCTAAATTGTGTAAAATAAAAAATTGAAGAAAAACAATTTGCTGTAATGACCTGAACATCTATGCAGGTCATCCACGTATCAATGCAAATAAGCCTATCAAATTACTTTTGTCTACCTTTAGTGGATTTTGTTTAATCACATGATAAAGACTTTTGTCTACCTTTAGCGGATTTTATTTAATCACAATATGAAGAGTTTTGTCAAAATCCGACAAGTTAAAGAATGTGTCAAAAAACAGAAAACAAATTTTATATTTGATGTGAACAGGTAATCTGTTTATGTCTGTCAATTTTTTTTGTCTACCTAAATTGGCCTTTGTTCAGACATGAGACTGGGGCATTCATAAACATGAATTCCACTGAAGGGACTGAAGCTCTACTGGCTGAATAAATTTCCAGGAACTGAAGATAAGGCCATTTCTTTGTTTTAATTGTTGAGTGCTGCAAATATACCTGATATAGAGTGATCACAAGATTTTCCAATTAGCTGCTGTGGCAACCATATTGAACATAACTGACACCATTCTCATTCAGGACCAAATAGAGATCTATAAAACTTTTGGTGATAGACTATGTCAATATAACCATCCATTCAGGAGAAGAAGCAACACGATTTTCAAGATAGCCATTGTATCAACCATATTAGGTGCAAGATCAACACCATTTTTACTTACGATCAACTAGGCATCAGAAGCTTATTAGTGAAAACATCATACTGATAGTGTCATCCCTTCAGAAGTAATAACAAGCTTTCAAAGATGGCTTCCATGGTGGCCATATTGAATGTGAGATCAGCATCATTTTCATTGAGAAGGAACTAGATATCATAAGATGTCTTCTGGTTAAAACCTCATGTCAATTTGACTTTCCACATAAGAGGTGCAGCAATAAGATTTTCAAGATGGCAGCCATATTGATTAAGACTGACACCATTTTGACTTACAACCATGATGGTGCTCTACAATGTCGTCATTGCACATGGTTAGATTTTTTTTAAAAAAAAGAAGATATTTCCAGGATTTCCTCACTGGTTATCCTGGCTATTTAAAAAAGACCCTGTATATCTTAGATACTGTTAAAAGAACTTTTAATTTCCTTTATTTTGATGTGTGATTGATGACTGTTGTTTTAGTTATAGAGTATACAGCTTGGCCTTATTTCAGATATGCACCTATCCAAAAAACTGCTAGCTCCATTGAGTCACTTTCACTTCCTGCCTACAAAAGTAAATTGTAAAAAAAGGAGCAAATAACTTTTCTTACTTTTTTATATTCTGTAATTCATTCATTGTACTTTCGGATGCTGGTATTGTCTATTCTGGCAAAATTTGTTTTCCCTATTTTAATAACTGCTAAAGATAGTGTACTTTAGACTAATTCAGGCTGATTTTTGAGCACAAGGGAGCAGCCATTTTGGTTAGCTGTGTGCTTAGATCATATACAATTTCCACAATATCATGAGAAATTCCTACCACAGTACGATCAAGTAACATAGAGGTATGCCAATATTCTCTCCATTGTGCGTGTTGCAAATGCGAACAATTTCACATTACACCTGGTGCTCTCTCAGAAGTACGAAATATATGTAGAGTGACCCCCCTCCACCCACACCAACTAGCCATCATTGTAAGAAATCTTCTGGTGAAATCCTCATGTTGATACAAATTTTTCTTCCTGCATGGAAAAGAGAGGAAATCTACTAAAACAATAGCAAGTCTTATGCCCACCAAAGGTTTTGTGAAAAAGTCAAAGTCAATAAGTTGCTGTAATGACCTTAAAACTTAATTACTAAATAAATAAATAAATAGGTAAAATAAATAAATAAAGGTACATGTGAACACAAACAGGCTGACAAATTTCATTTTTCTACCTCAAGTGGTCTTTGCATACATTTGTTAACAAGGTTTTTTGTCCAAATAGTCTCATGCAAAACGTTCAAAATAAAAATTGCTACAGTGGCCAGAATCAGGTCATTTTCTCAACACCATGGCTAGGACTACAAGTTCAATATTTCTGTGCTTTTGAACTAAAATGATTTTAAATGGATAGCAGCCTGGCAACGTTATTCCTTGTGCTACTGATGTGAAGAGCATTTTAAAAAAAACACTGAAAGAAGTGCTTTTGTTTAAAGTGATAAAAAGGATGTTACAAGTGATTTATGAAAGCTTTTTTAATAAAATAGCAAAGAGACAGGCCAAAATGAAAATAACAATCAGCCTATGACACAGTTTATAGAAGTATACACAAGCATCAAGTTAATAATAACTATAATCAAACCTACCCATAAAGATTATCCTAAAGATTATGATAAACTTCATTTTAAGCAGATGATCTTTATTATATAAAGTCAATCTGTAGTAATATATGTACTAATGGGGCTAACAGACTTAACCTTTATACACACAGACCTCTAGATAAGAATTCAGAGTATGGGCCTTTACTCTCTGATTTCAGATTTTTTGTCAAAGTTCAATTGCAAACTAATAAAAATTACTTGTTTTTGACACTTTAATATTAAACAGCCAATATGCAAAATTAGCATGTAACACTTTAATATGGAAAAAATAGTTTCAAAATATACAATTTTCAGGCCCTCATTTTGCTATTAATATCCTAGAGTATTGTATGCATTCATTTTTCGCATTACACTTTCTGTTTTCTTAGGGCTTGCATTCTTGCATCAGTTTTTCCTGTTCTTATCTTCCTCATCTCTTTCCATACTCTGATTGCTGGTGATGGGTCAAAATCTTGAAGATCTGATTCACACAAATGTTTTCAAAGCATGTCCAGATACTTTGCACCCAGAGATGATACAAAAAAGTTTTAATCAATTCTGGTGCAAATAATATTTTTCACATTCATCACTTGTTTGCTGTATACAAGGCTACAAATGCAAGGAGAGAGATGTTTTTAATGATTTCTTTGTGTAACAAGATCATTTTTTGTCATCTAAGCCATCATATGTACCTTTTTATTATGCCTTTCAACTATGACCATTCAGAATCAAACTCACCACCCAAGCATGTATCAACAAACTGCTCCCTCTCAACTTTCTCCACCCGCAAGTTCCCTTCAACAACCTCAATCATAAACACAAAATACCCCCAAAATGCTTCAAAGCTTGGTTTGGTTCTGCCTCAGAAATTGCATAAACTGTACAGCTCTCCCCCATTATAAAGCAGTAGTTGGGATCCTTAACTGTGACTGTGTTATATACTGAACAGTCATATAGCGAAAATTGTTGAAAATTATATGAACATACTCGTGTGTTGGGGTGGGTGGGGAGTAATCAAAATGCCAGTCAAATGTATAGTAATACTGATAATTTATGTAACTACAGTAGAACCTGTTTTGAAAGACCACCACCTCTGCCCCCATAATATGGTCTCTCAAGAGAGGTGGTAACTTACAAGTGATAACACTACATAATCAATCTATGCTCCAAGGACATGGTCTCTCAAAACTGGTGGTCTTTCATTGCAGCAGTCTTTCAAGACAGGTTAAACTGCATGTGTTTTCTTTCACAGCAGAATAACAGAAATAACAAAACAAACTTGCATACATGTATGGAATCCATTTAAAATCCAATGATGTTCAAAAATAAACACATTTGTTCACAAAAGTACTGATCAAAATAGAATAAGCATTGTTCCCTTACGTGATGTGTCTTCCCTACTTGAAATATTTCACTATTATATGTTGTTTTAGACTTGATCATTCTTGCTTTTTAGTAAAGTCTACAATATTTCTCAGCCGCATAATTTTCTGACCAAATCAGTCCTTTGTCAAATGCACATATAGCTTTGGAAACTTTCAGGATTATTTCCAGGGGTGGGGGTGAGCGTGTCCTCATCTCTCAGTAATAGCTCCTACATTCTGCTCATGGTGATCTAAGTTTTCTCGTTTGGTTTCAGAAAAACATTGATGATATTGGCATCAGTCTTACATTCAACAAAAGGGTAGGACTCATCGATTTTAATGCAGTGCTGAACAAATAATTTCAAATGTCCCAATAGCACTGCTTCAGCTTCTTCAAAATCCTCCTCCATGAATCCCTCAAAATCACAATCCTCATCCTGCTCTTTTGCATGTTGGAAAGCTCCCTTCAGTACCTACTCCCAGCATCTGTCTATGCACCTGTGAGCCACAATGTCCCATGTTTTCACTCCAAGATACATTACCTCTTTTAAGTTTAACTTTAATACATCTGTTAATGAATTTTCACTGTTCACCACAGTTCTCTTCCACAGTTCATCTTAAATGTTGCAACAATCATTTGATTAAGAGGATGTATCTTGGAAGTCGTATTTTTCAGCAAAAGAAAAGCTTTAATTTTTCCATTGCTGCTTATAAGGCTTTGGCAGCTGGATGGGCAGGGGAATTATTGAGTAACAGAATTACATTCTCTTCTAGTCCTTACTCTTTAAAATATTTCCTCACTTGTGGCATGAATTCCTTAAAAACACAATTTTCAAATATTATGGCTGTCATCCATGTGGTTTTGCAATGATCATACAAAAACGGCAGTGTTTTCATGTTTACATGATGAAAGCAGCTTGGAGATTTTAAATCTTCAAATAGTGGGGAGGAGGGGGGGGCAGTTTGTAGTTTCCTGTCTTGTTTGTGAATGCAAGGACTGTTATTCTGTAATTGTTCTAAATCCCTGTTTATTCTGCTCATTGGACCACATGGTTAGTTTTGTAAGGCAAGAGTTTATAACACAATCCAGTTTCATTGCAGTTATAAAGCTATTCTTCACGGTATCATCTCACTTGGATAATCTGCCTCACTTTCTCCGGATAAGCCTCTAAAGAGGCACTGTCAGATGACCAAATTTCTCCACATGTTGTGTAACAGCTTACTGCGTGAAGAGATTGGAAGCGATATAGCCACCCAGTACTGGTTTTAAATCCTAAATCTTGTCCTTTAACTCTTTGTCCAACTTCTCGTCCTGTACCTTCAGTATTGCACCTGAAATGGGCAACCCCTGTGACCATTCCTGAACAAACCACATGTACAGAACACTGTCCAGGTCTGTGTCGTTTGCTAATCTAGCTTTCTTTTGTTTTGGTCCAGAATCTGCATCTCAACCAGTCAACACATTGTGAATTTTTCCCCATCTTTCTTCCAAATGTGCAAAGTAGATTCAGGCACAAGATATAATTCATCTAATGGATAAAGCACTGTGTCTGTATGCAGACTGGGGAGTACTCTGACCTGGTTGTTACATCTACCTGAAAATACTTCCCTATCAAATGAGCAACTCCATTGCTACCTAGTGACCTGTACTTTGTCATATTTATTCTCTGATTTGACAGCTCATAATAAACAGTACTGGCTATGGTATGGTCACAACTATCTTCAATGTGGAAACTGCATATGAACAGTAACTGTTTCACCAGTTTTCAAACATCTGGTAACTGACTTACAACCTTTTCTTAACTGTTAAATCTGTGCGTTTGACATGCATCAAAAGAAAGAAAATGATTTTATTTCATCACTAATTTGCGTAAGTGCAAAATACTTCTGAAAATCTGTTACTGTACCTTAGCTCAAATTCTTCTATCTCATAATTATCCCCATTTAAATTTTGCAAATCCAGTGACCTTTCCCTTGGAATTTCTGATTTAGCATCATAATAAACAGTAAGGAATAAGCTGCAGTCTTTAGATGACACAAATTATGTCATCTTGTGTTACATCAATCAGTTCTTTTTCGTGCCTTTAACAACTCCTTACCATTACATCTTGTGTTGCATCAATTAGTCTTTTTTGTGCCTTTAACCACTCAACACCATTACATCTTGTGTTGCATCAATTAGTTCTTTTTGTGCCTTTAACCATTCAACACCATTACATCTTATGTTACATCAGTTCTTTTTGTGCCTTGAACAACTCAACACCATTACATATTGTGTTAGATTGATTGGTTCCTTTTGTGCCTATAACCACTCCACACCATTACATCTTGTGTTACATCAATCAGTTCTTTTTGTGCCTTTAACCACTCTATACTAGTACAAATTCTGTTACATCAATCAGTTCTTTTTGTACCTTTAATTACTCCACAATATTACATCTTGTGTGACATCAATAAGTTCTTTTTGTGCCTTTAACTTCTCCACACCATTACATTATCAATCAATTCTTTTATGCCTTTAACCACTCAACACCATTACATTTTGTGTTATGTTGATCAGTTCTTTGTGCATTTAATTACTCCACACCATTACATATTGAGCTACATCAATCGGTTCTTTTGGTACCTTCAACTACTCAACATCATTATATGCCAATTGTTCTGTGTATTAGTTTCATTTAATCCCATGTCTCTGAAATGCTGAGTGTCAACTGATCAACTTGATTAGTCAGGTGTACAGGACCAAATTTATTATTAAATATAAATTCATAACAGCAGTCAATGCCTAAAACCAAACATAATACCAGACTGGATCAGCAAAACATCTGTTACGCATATAAGAATGCGAAAAAAGGCCTAGCGACCAAGACATATCAAGGGTACACTTGATTATATGGCTGTGCCTGGGAAGTGTTCCAATTATGATCAAGTACTATCATTTTAAACATACATGAAACAACTCAATATTGCCTTGATACATAGTTTAAATTGAACGAGTGCACTATAGTAAAGCACTGACTATGTTTAAGACAGGATTAGAAACTCTTAACTATATGCTAAAAATTAAAATGTTCTGCATAATTTGAATCCACTGAAAAAAATTATCTCTGCATCTTTAGTCAATTCATGTGTGTAAAATATGCAGATATGTTATTTATCTTGAGCTCTGAACACAGGTGGTAGTTATGAAGAGGTGACAACATGGTAATTGGGATGTGTAGCAGTTTAAGCAGGTGATCACAGGGCAGTTTGAGACAAGTGGTAGTTATAAGCTGGTGACTATGTGGCAGTTTGAGACAGGTGGTAGTTATAAGCTGGCAACTACAAGGCAGTTTGAGAGGTGGTGGTTATAAGCAGGTGACCACATGGCAGTTTGAGATAGGTGGTAATTATAAGCAGGTGACCACATGGCAGTTTGAGACAGGTGGTAGTTATAAGTAGGTGACCACATGGCAGTTTGAGGCAGGTAGCAGTAATAAGCTGGTGACCACATGGCAGTTTAGTTATAAGCAGGTAACCACATGGTAGTTTGTACTAATATTTATTTAGCAGAAAAGGTATAAGATGGGCATGATTAATTCCAAAATCAAATCATCATGGTTAATGTGAAAAGCAGACTTATTTAACGAGGGAAAATTTCCAAGTCTGTGGTCTTTACATGACTGTGCTGCATACTTCTCTTTTCAGTTCCCGTTTTAGCTGATCAAGCTTTCCTGCTGATGCCTCCACTTCACTCAGTTTCTGGTTAATGTGACGTATCTTCATCTGGTTTTCATTCTGTAAAACAAATTTTAAAAAATACATGTCTTAAGCTCAGAGGCATAATTCTGGAGTCTTAAGCTCAAAGATATAATTCTGGAGTCTTAAGCTCAGAGATATAATTCTGGAGTCTTAAGCTCAGAGATATAATTCTGGAGTCTTAAGCTCAGAGATATAATTCTGGAGTCTTAAGCTCAGAGATATAATTCTGGAGTCTTAAGCTCAAAGATATAATTCTGGAGTCTTAAGCTCAGAGATATAATTCTGGAGTCTTAAGCTCAGAGGCATAATTCTGGAGTCTTAAGCTCAGAGGCATAATTCTGGAGTCTTAAGCTCAGAGGCATAATTCTGGAGATCAGCAGACTGAATAAAATGCTGTAGAATTACAAATACTAAAGTCAATGTGAAATGGTTTTCTTTAGCGGATACAAATTTAAATTGTAAACGCATTTCGATATAAACCAAAAATTCAAAGAGCAGACATGATACTTAAAATATCAAGCCCATCAATTTTCAGCCACAAAATAAATGATTATTACTTAAGTATTTAAAGTATTGTCATATATATAAATTATTTGCTACAATGTATAAAAAGCTACAGATTTTGACTCAGATGCAGGAGTGCCCGTTTCATTTTGGCTTGGTGTTTTAGCACTTTAAAGCACAGCAACACAAGAAGGTTATTTCGTGCTGAGACAATTGGCATAAAGTGTCTTGCCCAAAGATACACCACAGACTGACCAGATGCTAGGATTTGAACCTGCATAATTTTCGGTTAGAAGTTTTGAGTTCTGACCACTGAGGTACAACTCAAGATTAATAAAAAAATAGGAATGCAATGAATGTGACTCTGGAGATTGGTCAAAAACAGGTCTAAAATGCAAGTAACTCATTATAAACAAAGGAATAAAATGAACATTCATTATTTCAGACAGAAAACATCCAACAGATTTATTTACTGCAGCAAGTAGAATCTGACATTTCAAAAATCAAATTTAGATACTCAGACCAAATAATAAAATATCACTTTACTGAATGATTCTTTATACATGTGAAGTCTGTACATCTGTGAAGACATTTGATACATGCAAGATTATATCATGTACTAATAGGTGCTGAATATGACATTACAATAATCATCTTACGGAACAAATTAAGAATAAATAACTCCTTGTAAATACAAATGTGGTCTAATGTGAGTAGTCATCCTTTCATCTTATGGATATAAGATTTAAGTGCTTAAAGGAAAACCTGGATATTATTTTGACTTATCCTACATACCACCATGTCTCTCTTAATCTTTTCATTCTGTTCAAGTTTTGTCTTTGAATCTCGTAGCTCATCCATTTTCTTCTGAAGATCATCTTCTTTCCTCTCATAATCAGCCTGCAGGAAATCAACACTCATGAGCATCATTTAAAATTCTTGCAAAGTTTTTATTTTAGTGAAATTTAGAGCTCTAGTGCTAAACACTTTTCACAATGAATTCTAATTCAAAGATCTGCCATCAGACATTTACTACAATATATACAGTAGCTTGCATTTTCAAAACAACTCTACACTAGTATATTTTCCCCTTTTTTTTAAACAATATTCAGGTTAAATAAATGTCACTATATTATTCACACACCCTCCCATTTATTTGTACCCCTGTACTGATTTTAAAAACAAAAGTCATCAAGGATAAAAAAAAAATGTACAAAGCTTTATCACTTTATTCACAAATTTGTAATTTCTAACCTGTCACAGGGATAGTCCAAAACATTGTCAACTTGTTGGCATTTTGAATCAAACAAGATTTTCAATAGTAACATGGTTGCCATATTTGCATGGGCAAGTTTGTTTTCAAGCAACAGATATGATGTGGTTCATCATCTTTGACAATTTCAATGATTCTGTAAATTTAGGAGTTATTTCTTTGAACACATTTATACAAGAGTTCATCTTTTTAACTTGTCCTATTTGTGCTAGAAATATTAAAACTAGATATTGCAGATATTGGATGTAGATGACAGTTTTACTGAAATGGACTGTTCTAGAAAAGGGCACAGTGTGCAGTCTATCTGCTTGTTTACATCAAGATTCCATTTGGTATGAAATGCCAATAAGTTGACATTTTTAGTGCCCCCCCCCCAACAATCTGATTAGAAATTATAAATTGATGAATTAAATTACTAAGATTTGTGCACTTTTCATATCCCTGAAGCTTTTTTGTTTTTAAAATCAATAGGGGGCTGCAAAGAAACAGGAGGATGTGAGAATGCTATAGTCTACTGGCATCGGACCAAACTCGCATTCTACATGAATTCACCACAGCCTTAGCACCTTACAACAATAAAGCAAAGAATAACTCTGGATAATGGTATGTCTTGCCTGTGAAATAATGGCATAATTTAAATAAAAGGACTAATATTCTACTGGCCATAAAGAATTGCTAGGAATTCAAAATAAACACACGTTTTCTCTCCTTGTATTCTTTTAACTGCTGAAGAATCAAACTATTACAGACATTTTTGAGAAACTCCAACATACCAAATTTAGTAACAAAAATATTTGCTTAACATGTTTGCAAAATACCTCCAAGTGCTGTACAAAACTGTGTTATCTGTTATGGCCTTGACCTTTAACCTGACATAATGGATAGAAAATCATTCAACTTGTCTCAATGTCAAAATGTACTCAAATGCTAAATTTCATTAAATCTATAAATAATGTGTGTGTGTGTGTGTGTGTGTGTGTGTTAAAAAACAAAATTATTTAAGTGGCATCATTCAAGAAATTTGTCAGATCAGCACTTTTGCTACTTAGGACCAACTAGACTTTATAAGCAGTCAACACGACTTTCATTTCAAGATAAGTAGCAATTTGACTTTCAACATGGATGCCTGCACAGGACCAATTTCATTTAGGACCAACTCAACCTTGGAATGTATGTATGTGTAAAGTTTTATGGCAACCCTCCAACTAGTTTATGGAGGAATAGCAGTAACAAACTTGTGCTAACAGACTAATGACAGACAAAGGGATACAGCATAAGTTTGTCTAATCTATGACCAGTACAGCTAAACCCTGCATATCATCCATAGCAAGAAAATTAGTTCACTGTGACCTTCTTTGATCCTAGTGAACAGTATCATCTAAGATGAAAACATTCATCAAGTTTCATGACTGTGCAAAAAAGTGTCAAAAATAATTTAGCTAAATGCAAAACTTAAAGGTATCTGCTGGAGGTGAAATAAAGCCACAGTGACCCACTTGTGCGCATGGTGAGAAGTACCATCCAAGATGAATACACCCATCAAGGTTCATGATTGTACAGCCTAAATTTCTTTCCATCAAAAATCAAAGTTTTCTGACAAAAGACTTTAATTTTGTTACTGTCCCTAATTTTCAGACATTCTAAGAATACAGTTAGCATGATTAAGAAAACAAAAAGGGTCAATTAATTTACTACAGCATCTAGTATGTGAAAAATGAAAACCATAAAAAGGGTCAATTAATTTACTACAGCATCTAGTATGTGAAAAATGAAAACCATAATGTGCTGCCTATATAAAACTGTCAACATTTTAGCATAATCAATCATTGTTTTGTATGCATATCTGTCTGAAAAATGAATAGAAAATGCAATTTCTTCAGTTTTATATCATGGTACATAAAGTGAATATTTCTAAGTTAACATCAACTGATGGGCATGATAAAAAAAAGTAATCATGTAAGTTACAGAAGTTTCATTATGAAATTATTTCACTGATGGAAAAGTACAATGACTAAAAAGTTTGAATTGACAAAATAGGTCTGCACAAACATTAATTATATATACAATTTAATTAAATATTGAAAATCAATTAATCCATCCTATGTAAGCTTTATTTAAGATGGTTGGACTCTCATAAGTTGCACTGTAAGTACACTATCCAACTCATTAAAAACCTTAAGTACCATAACATTTATCTCTTTCAGTGAGCTTGACTTTAACCTTTTGACACCAACATTAAGAGGCTTCTTCATTATCCATGTGCATGCCATCCAGAAAGTTTGATCCATCTAGAATTAATGTCATTTTGCATATTCATTATTTCATCAGTTTAACAACAGGCTTCTTCCTTACAGCAAGTGCAAGCCATACACAAATTTTGATAACTAGACATGGAGAACTAGAGTTACTGTGCTACCTGTTTTCTTCTTTGAGTCAGTGACTTTGACTATTGACTTTTTGACCCCCAAATCAATACGGTTCCTCTGTATCCCAAGCACAAACCATCCACAAAGTTTGGTGCACAACTTAAGTTGTTGTGCATAAATTAACTTGTAAGATACTGAAACATGGACAACATCATAAAATAATATGTTCTGCTTTATGGAAGGTGTAAAAATCGTAACACTCAAATGTATTTGCCCCTTTCTCTAATAAATATTTTAAATCCACCCCATCAAATCTTTGTTTAGATGACCACTAAACTTGCAGAACATGTACCTTTACAAACACATAACATTTTAGTTACTACACTGCTTCTGTTTCAGTAACTGGTATTACATTTGTTCGGTCTGTATAAGAGTGGTTATGCACTATTAAGCAATATTTCTTGGATTGTTTTTTGTATGAAAGTCTCAGTTAAGTCTTTTACAATCTCTTTTCAATCTACCATGTAGCTGCATGAAGCAAACTCTTACAGATGATGAGGGGATGATCATGTACAGCAAATTGGACATACAAGTGCTACCTTTTCCTATACTGAGACTGCTGTTTTGATGTAGGTATTTTCTTGTTTGAAAACAAAAGCATTATGGAAAAGATATAGACTACAAAGATTATGCTGGAAAAAACATCAGACTCATAATCCAAAGGTCTGGGTTCAATACCTACCCAGGCCAGCCAAAGCTGACTGCCTCAGTGTGTCCTTGGGAATGTCATTGGCAGCATCTCTGCATTTTCATCATATACCTCTGACCTATTGATCCCAATTGATAGAATACTTTCTGGTCACAAATGCATGATTTGTGGGCATGGATCTGAATTATTTTGTGGAAACTCTTTTCCTCTATAGAGTACCTCTGACCGTGACCTTTGATTTTTTAAACCCATAAATCAATGGATGTCTTCCTGGTCTCAAATGCAAGCCACCTAAAAAGTTCAGTCAAGGCATGAGTACAAAATTTATGTAGTTCAGTGGAAATTGTTTTACTTCCTTCAGTCCATGTGACCTTGATGACCACTGACATTTTGACTCCAAAATTAACAGGTGTCAAATGTCTCAAATGCAAGCCATCCAGAATTTAAAAAAAAAAAAAAAAAAAAGAAGGGTGATGAAGAGATTAAGATACCCTGCAGAAACCATTTTTTCCTCTTTGAGTCAACATGACCTTGACTATTAGATCCCAAAATAGATGTTTTTCTTCTCTCAAAGCCATTTGGTTAATGTATCTAGTAAACAATCTATGTATAGAAAGAGTTTTCCTCCTTTCAATCCCTGTGAACTAGACCTCGGACCTTATGAGCTCAAAATCAATAGGATTCCTCCTTGCCCAAAATTCAAGCTATTGATATTGCATGGTAACAAAACATGGTGGAAAACACAAGTTATTGTGTTGAAATGAAATAAGGAAGAGACAGATGGCAATACAATAACAGCACATGCTCCACCACATGCTGGATACATAAAAGGGAGTTAATTGGTGAGACGGAAGTAAGATGAATGGTCATTCTTTAGAGACACTGATCTCAAATCCTGTCAATCTTCAGTTACTACTTGTGTGGAAGTGTTTGCCCTTCCATGAATGCAACTGCAGGAAAGTTTTGTTAGGGAGTGCTTATAATATGATTGGGTAAAAAATTAATTTACTCCAACATTTGATTTCTTATTCAAATATATTACCCAGTTCTAATACATTTAGAAAATAGGTATGACATGGTTGAAGCTACAATCAGCTCTTTCCCCTGAGTCTGACTAATGTCAATAATGGAAGAGTTATACTCAAATTGTATGCTGGTGGAGTCTTGAGCCAATGCACATCATTTATCTACTCATGTTGTCTTGGTTAGTTCCTTGAAAGCTGAACAGATGACTCAACAAATTCAGAATGAGTAATTTATAATCCCTTAATTTAGTAGTAACAACAAGTGAGACATCCATCTTCTGCTTGGCTCAGTATACTTCAAATACCGCAAATACCCTAACAAAAATTTCACAACCTTGGAAAGAAGGGTACAAAGAAGAAATTGTTTTCAAGACAACAGACTGATTTCTCATTAGCAGGAACCTGTTCTAAGCAATGAACCAATTTCCATTATGAGAGAAACTAGACCATTAAGGCAGAACTGTGGAAAGTTTGGGTTCACCAATAAAGCATGAATTTCACACACTCTGTCCGCTGAAGCAAGAGTGACTATGAAGCAGGTACTTAAATGAAAGACAAGTCAATTAGGCTGAAGACAGTGGTTCCAAGGGTGCCTTGTTCAACCATGTTAGAACCCATGTCAGGTTCCATTCTGAACAAAGTGTCAAGGTCTTTGGTACCAACAAGTTGAAACTAGCATGAAGGTATGAGAAGTCTTGGTTCTGGTCTATATCCTTCATTCCATGATGACAAAAGATACCTGAAACTGTGGAATGGTAGCCTCTGATTGTAACTGATGCTACCTTCAAAAAGTGGAATGAAGTTAGTTATATTTGCTATCGTGGCTTTTATGGGATAAATTTATTTCTGTCCATACTACTGAGAAAAAACTCCATTTTCCCTCAAAGGTTTCAAAGTGGTAACCTTCTTGCCTAAGCAATTATGACCACCATTTGTTTTCAGAAAGGAGTCTTTCTAAGGGCTTGTTTGAAAGGACCCAGACAGAAATTTTTACCTTAGTCAGGAGATCCATGAATTTTCCCACTTTAAGGGAGCAATCAGGATTTGTCTGCACTCAGATTCCCTTGCTTTCTGAATGACCTTGAGAAGAAGGGGGATTGGGGAAAGGTGTATGTATTGAACCCATTCCAGTCAATGAAAGGGCACTGACTGCCCAGTTTTTGGATCTGAGATTGGCAAGATGAAATTAGGAAGCCACCTCATCATAAAAGAATTCCACCACAGGTTGAACCCATCAAGCTCAGACTCAACTGAATACAGGAATTGGCTGATTCCATCTGTACAGCAAATCCACCAAGACAAAGAACATGCCTGAAATGTTGGCTTGAATGTTAATTGTTGACAATGACACTTGTCACTGTGATTGGGAACTAGGAAAATGAATTGTGAATAACCTCTACTTCCCTTTTTATAAAGACAGCATTTATTTCCTGCTGCTGAATATCTCCTTTGTGCAGGTCTCTTGGGACACCTGTAGCAAAGGAAGCCCTTGACAGTATGGGAGGGTCAAAGAGTGTAATCTGGAGGCCTTTATATATGATTTGCATGACCAACAGGTCATCAGGGTGAAGTCTCTCATTTTCTGTGATAAAATATTGAAATCTCTTCCCTATTTGCCCTAACCCACCCCAATCCCCCTGGGCCAGAAATGTTGGAAAATGATGGCATGAAAATGGAATCATTTTCTGTGGGAGAGAAGGCTGGCAGGGAGAGAAAATGGGCCAAAACCAATACTTCTTTCCCATCTCTTGTGCCTAAGGTCCTTTCTACCATGTGTGGTTCATCTTGGGGTATGAAGGCTTGGCTGTATATTGCTGTACCTGGATGAGGTTCCCCTCTTTGCTGGTCTGTATATACATACAGGAGACTGACTCCCTGGCATGTCAGTAGGAAGAACATCTCAAAAGAAGAATCTAGGCTATGCTCAGATTGCTTAAATATAGCCATTCAGACTAGGTTGAGCATGGAGCAAACAAGTTGCTGCATGTCAAGGAAAAATTTCTGGTCAATGCATACAGAGGATGGTTTGACATTCACAGGCCAACAATATCTCTGTCAAAGGCAGGAATTTTGGTGTTGAAAACTAGTATGTGTTTTGCTGAAGGCTAAATTATATCAGAGTTGGAATGTGAATAGAAAAGCCTGCTGATGCTTTGAAGGAGTGTTCAATATCACTATCATCATATTGCAGTAACTCTTTGAAATAAGATTGGATTCTCTTGGTTAAAAGACAGATGCTGCAATTCTGTAATAGGCCAATGACAGAACAGGAGTAAGTGGACAGAACTCTGGAGGTACAAACTGGTACAAGTCTTTCCAGGGTATTGTCAGATCAAGAAGATAAGATGACATTTGCAATCAAATGTCCTCAAAATCAGAGGTGTGGAGCTAAGAGAAACTTCTTGAAATGGTAGTAACTACTATGCTGGTGAAGTTGGAAGCTGAGTCTCTACACGTTGGAAATAGTATTTTCCAGAGATTTGCTATGAGAGTTCTCCAAAGTACCAGGAGTCTGGGAACAGGAAATCGCTGTATCCAATACAATGTTGTGAAAGTGCCAGAACCTGTGATGGACCTGTGCAGTGCAAGTTTACCAGGAATAGATAGCCATTACTGGCATCTGTATGATGATAAATTCTCCAGGACTGGTCCATTTGAGCCACTGTACCATGCTGATGCAGGACTTGTACTCTGTTCAATGCTAATATGATGTGGCTGTGGCACTGTGGGCAATGGCAGAGCTAAGGTTGCATGGGCAGTCTCAGATGGCAAAGACTGCTAAATCCCCTAAGGAACTGGCAATCATTTTACTTCAAGTTACTGGAACATGAGAACTTGAGCAACTATGGTGGTATCTGTGGCAAAACTGATAGGATTGGATTTGTGAGGTAGCGGATGTTCTCCTAATGTATTATGGTTAGGTAATAGCTCAAGAAGAAATACACAAATGACATATAGCATATTTATCATATATACTGGGTCACGAAAAAATAATTATCTTTTTTCCTGTCCCAGAACTTATGGTGAAACTTTTTTCACCTATGTCATATGTCCCAAGACTTAAGAAACAAAATAAATTTGTGTTAAATTTGTGTCACACCCCCCACATTGCAAAAAAAATAAACAAAATGCTTCTTTGATAACAAAATAAAAGAAATTAACCTTGATTTGTTATCATTTATTCCTCTTTTTTTTCATCACGAACATTAAAGAATAAAATATATCCACGAAACCCATACATGTAGCATAGGCATCCATACTGTAGCGTGTATTGCTTGTGTCTGATAACACAGACCACATTGTTCATTGACATGAACATAGAGAAATAAATCTTGCTTGGTTGTACTCAAAGGTTTGAACGTTATCCAACTGAAAAGTGGATCCAACAAAATCACAAATGAAACGAAAATAATCGACCGATTGCTAGAAGACATCTGCCATTTGCACATGACATGGTGTAAGGTGAAAAATAACCAAGACTCAATTATATCCAGGTCAACTATATGACAGTATCACGCAAATAAAAATCATTATTTGAAAATACATTCACTTCAGTGCAAGTGACAAACTTTCCCCTGCATGGGTTACAAAAAGTATTATTAAAGCAAGTTACTGCTATGTATACTATTTACCCGCAGACATCAATGCCCGTTTGTATTAATTATAACTACAGATGCCAAGCAAACAGAAGTCCGGGTGGTGAATAAACACAACTGGCTGTGAGCAGTAAACTCATTGCTTGAACTTACCGAAAGGACATCAAAGACAAAGGATATTTTTATTACAAAGCAAGCCGACCTTGGGAGCCAACTTAGGATACTTTTAAGCCGATTTTTTAAAAAAGGGTATCAAATACAATGGTTATTTTATTAAACAAACCAAGCTAGGATTTTTTTTTGTCTGTTGAATATACAAAGTCAGTCAAGATATGGAAACTAGTTTTGGTTCCTTTTCACTGGTATTCACAGGAATTTTGAAAATAAATTGAAACAATGGAACATACATGGACATCGACGCTCCAGCGTCGCCCAGAAGATCTGGAGAAAATAAAATCATTTGATGAATTCATGAAGGCCAAAAGAGAAGACAATTTCGCCGACAACATGAGAATTAACATGGATGAAATTCTAGTGTACTTTGATCACACTGCTGGATGGACTGACAATAAGATGGGGGTTAAAAGTGTGAGAATTAGTACGACTGGTGCAGATTTTTAAAAATCGGACTTTAGTCCTTGCATTTTCTGCTTCAGGAGATGTATTGCCTCCAATGATAATTTTTCACAGCATGAGAAAGCTAAACAAATTTTGTCGCACTGAAACAATGGATAGTTTATGTGCAGTGGAAGGGTTGTGTTGATGAGATGATACTGCAGTGGAAAAGGTTTCATCTCAAGTGCACAGTTTTATATTTTTTTAAATAAAATTTCAGTTGGTGTGCATTTTCCTACATATAATTTTCAAATGATTTATAAGGCGTCACACAACTTGCGACTCAAATAAAAACAATTTGTCCCTGAACATACAGTGCACAAAAAATTACATTAAAAATTAATTTATGGTCTCCCAACAAATATGGTAAATACGGTACTTCAATTACAAGGATAAAGAAAGCATGCAGTTTTACCTTCAAACTTTTTGTATCATTTATCAAGGCATCCAGTTTACCATGAATGTTCTCCAGGAAACTTTTATATTTCTCATCTGTGATATCACTCCTCTCAAATCCTGAAGAGTACAATATTGAATCATTACTGTATTCATCAGTGCATAGCATGAACATGGGTGCAGAACAGCACAGACCCAGATCTGCTGTTGAATAAAATGCCAACAGATTATGTATGGTCTATGTTATTTGTTCTATTTAAGATTTCAAGCCTGGATCAGCTGATGCATTATCGTAGTTAGGTGCATGTAATATAAAGATGAATATATTATGAAATATGAAACATCTTTAGACCCTGGACAAATCTGATCCTGAGCTGACAAATATATATCCCAAATGAAATTCACTAAAATAATGTTAAAATCTGCACAATTTGTTGATGTAACTGACCTCAGTCTGTCAGCTGTTCTCATGGGACCTGATGCTCTTACTTCAGTTTTGACCATACATTTTAAGTCGAAGGTCTAAGAAGGCCATGTCATGATAATCAATTCTTTTTTATGATATTTTTTGTGAGCTTCAGACAACAAACATGATTATTATCTAACATAAACAAATAATCATCATCATTAAAATATCTTGCAATCAGTAGCCATAGGTTGTCTCAAGAATATTTGTATCTATGTGCAATTATCATGCCTTCAACTCTTGTCAACATGCAAAGAACATTTTTTTTAAAATCATGATAATAATGTCCTTTTTCATTTTTTTCCCAGGAAAATGCATTCTGGTCAATAGGCTTCATTACTCTTCCTCCAACTAAAAAATCTTGCTATCTTGTCTAAAATTCATTCTCTCCATTCACAACACCACTCAATCCATTTTCACTTGTTTTCTTTCTGATCCTTTATTTCTTGTTTCCCATACAGTTCCTGTACCTCAAAACTGATATTTTCCCAGACACATTTATGTCGTCTTTGACATTAAATTCTGACACAATGTCAGACAAACATAGGCTCCTGCTTGCCTTTAAGGATCAAAACTATTTTTTTTTCTATCATGATCACTCAAGCTTTTCCAGTAAACGGACTTAGCAGCAGTTTCAATGTTACCACAATCTAACTATCCCTGGCGAATTCTGTAAAGTAACAATGTTAAAAGTCAATCTGCTTAATAGGTATAGTCTTCCGTTTTCTGAAGAACAAAGAAAACTTTAACAAACAAGAGTTTCTAGTGATGGTGGTCATATCTGAAAAGAGACTGGAAGCATTTGTAGAAATTTCATACCCATTAATGTATGATACTTTCTGTAGGATTGATCAAAGAGACTGGGAACATAGTAGAAATTTCAAACCCATTAATGTAGGATACTTTCTGTAGGATTGATCAAAGAGACTGGGAACATAGTAGAAATTTCATACCCATTAATGTAGGATACTTTCTGTAGGATTGATCAAAGAGACTGGGAACATAGTAGAAATTTCATACCCATTAACGTAGGATACTTTCTGTAGGATTGATCAAAGAGACTGGGAACATAGTAGAAATTTCATACAGGGTCCCATTAATGTAGGATACTTTCTGTTGGATTGATCAAATTCTGTTCAGCATTTGTTTTATACATGAAGACTTTCTAGTTCTGTTTCTATTTTTCGCAACAGTGACCATATTTGAGAGCAGTGGCCAATTTGGTAACAGTGGTCATACTTGATATTCGATAGCAGACCAGCATCATTTGTAAAAATAAATTGAAAGACCTTTATGCTAGGAGGCTCTGCACCAAATTTGACTGAAACATGTCTAATGGTTTTTGAGATATCTGAAAATAACAATGGTTGCCAGATAACAGATGGGGTTTTCTTTTTTCTGTAATGGTGGCTGTATTTGATGGCAGATCAGCATCATTTGTAAAAATTTAAAATGCTCTATATCAAAGAAATCTCTGCCAATTTGATTGATTGGTTGGCTGGTTTGTCCTACAATTTTTGACAAGAAGTTGAAGTTGGCACTTGCAATAGACACTACATGTACTCCAGTGATTCAAACCAGATGAAGAGTCATACCATAAGCTCACTTGGCCTTATGGCTGGGTCAGCTAATTAAAATGATAACTACAAACATTGATGACATAAAAGCTTCGTTATTTTGAGCAAATAAATTAATGTGAGTTAAAAGTATATTTCATAGCAAATGATGGCAGACATGTACAAAATGGTAAATTTCTGCTAGGCATTATGGGTGTGACTGGTATTAGGTATTATGGGTGTGACTGGTATTAGGCATTATGGGTGTGTGGTATTAGACATTATGTGTGTGAATGGTATTAGGCATTATGGGTGTGACTGGTATTAGGCATTATGGGCATAGGTGGTATTAGGTTCTTTTTTGGATATTCTTTAAATTGTTATTGGGGCTGCTCTAGTGAAGTAATGCACCATACCACATTACCCACAACACCTTGCAGAAATCACTCACAAAATGCACAGATATCTGACATTTAATTGCAATTTCTGCCTCTATCGTTGTCTGCTATAAATTATCCTTCCAAAAGAAACTGATGTCGTATTACATGCTTATAATAAATTAACTTTCATGTTGAAGTTTGTGGTAATCATTTTTAATCTGGTGAATTGTGTTTTCAGACAACTAAAGGGTACAGCTATTTGGCTGTGTTGAAATGTACTATTGTACTGTACCAACTTCTTCAAAATAAACTTTAAGCTGCATCTCTCAAAGACATTCATTTGGTGAAAAGAATTATGACTTAGCTACACTCCATATATATGATTTTCTTTTTTTTAAAAATTCATAAAATAAACATTATTTTATAATTTTAAAACTGTTACATTTAACAACATTTCTTTTTTTTCTATTACATACAAGAAAACATTTCTTTAAATACATTAACCAATCATAATACCTTAGGAGAATGGAAGTGGAGGGAGGTACATCCCCTTACCCCAGAGAGGCCATCTCTGGACCCCTAAGATCCGAGACAGCTTCTACGTAACCAGACTGAAGACTACATCTTTTGGGGAGTGGCTTCAGAAAAGGGAAAAATTTTCCCTCCCTCAAATTCAGTGAAGTCATGAAGCTGCAGCTTATGAAACTGTCAAACCTGGAAAGATGGCCTGTTGCACAGAGGTTTGCAAGCCCCACCAGATCAAGTTTAGCCCTTTGGGATGAAACATCTCTGAGCTAAAAATTGGATACTGTCAACTCAGATCTCTATCCCATGGCATGGTTAATATCTTGTAGGTGGCCTTGCATATAGTGGCATAGATGCCTGTAGTGGTACAATGTGTTCTTGTGTACACCACTGTGTACAACTTTCCACTCTCCTTTAACATGCTTTCAGAGTGGAAGGAATTCTTTCTTGAGCAATTCTCTCCACGAATGGTTGTGAGAATATTTTATTTCTGAGGGCCTGTTTAATATGATCCAGATGTGCAGGTTCAGTAGCTCTGGGTTGGGGTGAAACAATTGCCATCGTGGTTGTTTGAGTAGATAAGGGAAATTCACTATTTTTGGGGAAACTTACGTTGGAAGATCAAGGAGGTTGTTGATCCATGATTTCTCCCATCTGAGTGGTGCAATGAGAATCAGGTGACACTTCGCTTCTCTTGTTTTTGTATCACCTTTGGAATCAGAGGTGTTGGAGGGTATGCATATGTGTCCAGGCCATTCCAGTAGATGGATAGTACATCGACTGCCCAAGCTTTGGGATCTGGGACTGGTGACACAAAGGTTGGGAGAATGGCATGCCACCTTGTTGCAAACAGGTCCACCAATGGCTGGTCCCACTGGGTGCATATCTGAGTGAAAAACAAGTGATGGAGAGACCATTCCATCTGTGTCAGCTGATTGTTCCAGGACAAATAATCTATTACAATTACGTGTCCAGGTATATGAAAAACTTGGACATGGATTTGTTTCTGACAATACCATTTAAGAAAGTCCCACACCAATATGCAAAGGTCCGGGGACTTGGTTCCACTATGCCATTTGAAAGTCACCACCATAGAGTTGTTTGATAATGAGGACTACTTTTTCATTTAAAATTTCCTGAAACTAGTGAAAGGCTTTCAAAATGGCCTTTATCTCAAGAATATTGGTACGTAAATGCTGGTCCTGGGGAGACCACACTCCACTGGCTTCCCAAGTGTTACGTGTATGTAATTAAACTGCTTATGTGTTAGTTTTAAAATTCTTTTTTATTTTATTTTTGTTTCATTACATTTTATTGTAATGATTATTTTCACGGATTTAACATTTTTTTCAGTAAATTCAATTTGTTTAAAACGTAAAAATATTTCTTCAGCACTATTTTTAGCTCACTTTGGTTCATAGATTTTGCAAACACTACGCGAAAACGATTGGCTATTGCCAAGGTCATTTTGGCCTACGTGTTAGTCTGAATAAACAATGTTTTATTTTTAAATTTATTTCAGTGTGAGAATTTGATTCTTAGATAGGGCTATTCTTGCATATGTGATCAATGGCATTTTTTTATTGCACTGTTCAATGTTAAGAGACCACGTTACCCATCACGCAGGAATGAAATGACATTTTAGTTGGGTTTAATACTTATTCTCGGAGCTTTCCAGTCAGTCATATTCCTGACACCTTGAAAGTATAAGGTGTTTCATATTGTTGATGCCAGCTTGTTCTGAAGTGTTTCTATTTTTTGGAATTTAATAATTTATTCTCTTGAAAACTAAACAAGTGTACTTTTTTATAAAAAGTTCTGGGACAAAGAAATTCAGTTGAAATTTATTCTGGAATTCTATACGGAAACATTATAAACTGTGATTCATTCGTGGATCTGTTACCATCAGTACAGACATCATCTGACATCATCACCTCCATATTGGAATATCATCGAGATTCAAACATGGATTCAATTAAAACTGTTTAGTAATAGGACTTATATTATTCAATCTTAGGATTAAATTTTGGATTATATTCACAAACCATAAGTCCTATTTCCAATTTTTACATTGTTTTCAAGGGAAATAAATTATTTTGTTAAAATTTACCAAGTTTGTTGGCTTCACTTTTCTCTTGCTACCTTAGTACAAGCCTACACGTAACACCAAGAGACAGTAGCAAGTGTGCCCCACAGCTATCTGTACTTGTACCCATACAAACTGATCTCTGGCAGTTGTACTAGTAGAGGTATACACACTGCGAGTCAAGTTAGGTTGGCCCAAGTCTGCAGATGGTACCTCATATTTGTGCAAATGGGTAGAGGTTGGTCCAATGGGCAAACTTTTGGCCTCCACTGGAATAAAAGAATAATCTGTAATGGGCACATATAAAGGCCACCTAGAATGATGAGGTCCACTGCCACATTGAGAATGCCTAGAAGGTGAGAGAGAAATCCCTCAAGAGTAACAAAGCCACCATGGTCCTGATTTTCAATGTCTGTTCGTTAGGAAGATGTACTCTATTTACCTGTGTGTGGAATTACATACCTAGATGAACAAATTGGTGCGATAGCACAAGCTCGGATTAGACACTGTTGACAAAGAAACCGGGTTTGTAAGCAGTTTGGCTAGGGTTATCATATCGTGTTTTAATATATAACTCACCTGATGTTTTGTAGGATGTTGTCCAGGTAACATGTTGCCACCTTGGAGATGGCTCAGATATGAGCCATAACATGTTTCACCTGAAGAGTCAAGACCAAGGGACTGATGCTGAATCCAAATAGGAGTGCATGGAATTGATCAATGACGCTGCTGGTGAAACACAGAAACTTCCTGGAAGTTTTGTGAATCGAGACATGGAGATATGCGTCTTTTTAAGTCCATGCTGATTGCAAAGTCCCCCTCTTGAATGGCATTCAAAATGTGCTGTGGTGTTTCCATTAAGAACCAAGGACAGTTAATGAATTGATTGAGAGCACTTAGGTTGATGACAGGGCACAGAGTGCAATTTTCCTTTGGACCAAGAAAAGTCTGGAATAAAATCCCAGTGAATTCAAATTTTTTTTAATTCTACCACCCTTATCTGGAGAAGGCTGTTTATTTCTTGCTGCAAGGAGGTGGCTCTGAATGGATCTGTTGGAATGTTTGTAACTGATGGGACTCTGGACAGATGAGGTGGTGTTTTGAAAGTGATGCAGAGTCATTTGGAAACCATTTGTAGAGTCCAGTGATCATCATGGCAAATTTTGTCCCATTTGGAAGCAAAACTGAAGCCTTCCTCTTACTGGGATTTGTGGGAAGGGCAATGTGGGGATGATGTCATTTTTTTAAGTTGGAGACAGCTATGTGGAGAAACTCTGGCGTACATGATTGCTACTTTGTGAGAACCATGGTTTTTATGTGAGTAACTACAATGGGATGACTTGCCAGGTTTATGTTAGAGCCATGTCACTTAGTGCCTTTTGTTGATTTCCTGAAACGTCTCTGTATCGATGTTGCCATTGAGGGCTCAGAAAATATGTCTCCTTAGTGGCTTGTTTCCATACCTGTTGATCTGGCCATTAAAAAATAGGTTAGAGGATGACGATTATGATTGCAGCTTGGCCTTATGATGATCTTTAAAAAAAGGTGGAGGTTGAGAGCAGTGCATCTTGTTCCACCAGTTGTAAATTCACAGCTGTTGTGACAGCATTGGCTAAGGTATGTTGAACAGTTCTGTTCAAGACCCAAGCCATTCTGGAGGCAGACTCCCATACATGTACCATGGAGTTCTGCCTGTTGGAAGACAGCCATCAATACCAAGTCCAACATACAGCCCACAGCTACCACACATAAGACCAATTGCTTTGTGTCAATGAAAGATCAATCCATATGAATGGAGTATCGTTTAGTCATCCCCAAAGCTGTGATGTCCCAGTCAAATATTGGGGTTTCCAAATGAAAAAGTGGTGCATGGCAAGAGTAGAACTGCTGACAAAAAGTTGATGGAAAGTGTCTTTGTGAGTAAACGAGACAGCTGATGCTGGGGTCTTGCAATTGATTATGAAAACCGTTCAAACTGTCTGTGATTTTCCAAGACTGCTGAAGTAATTTGAAGTTGGATTCTTCCTTTTTCATCATAAGATCAATGGATGCTGGAGCTCTGGTCGAGGTGACTGATAAGATAGTAGGACAGCAAAACTCCTGAGGTAAAAGGCAAAAAACTTCTTCCAAGGAAGCTATAAAGGCTGAGTCTTTTTGCAACATAGTGAGATCGAGAACTGAAGAAGGAGCCTTAGAGCAACTGACATCATCTCTGCTTGTATGAGATGAGGCTGACATCTCTTGAGTTGCCTGAGATGCAGCTTCTGAAAAGTGTCAAGGTCTGCCACTGAAAAAACTCATGGAACACCCTAAGCAGAAATGGTGATTTCCAAATGGTCACTGATTAAAAAGTCCCTTTTACCCACGAAGGGCAGAGTGAAATGAGAGGTGCCATCTGTCGGAGGCTGTGGTACTAAATTTGGGATCATAAAAAGAGAATACAGTGAGGCCATATGTGGGTTAGACTGGTCTCCATAAATGCCTGTATAAACCGGATTTGACAGACTGGATGACAGATTGATTTCCGGGAACTTACTGTGTTGAGGTCTATGTCCTGGAAGATCGCTTGTAGTAGACCTAGGCCATTCGCAACAGAAACAGGCCATGTCTGTAGGGAGGACATCATCCAAGTCATAATAATGAGAAAGATGATGGGATCTTTGATCCACGTCACCATCCATGTATCAGTGGAGCGAAAGGATGCTTTGTTTTCTTTGTTTGCTCGTTGTTTATCATGAAGAACTGCAGAGTGGAGCCCTGAAGAGGCAAGGCCTAAAGGTATAGCCAGCAATGAGGAGTCCTGTGGTGGTGACACAGGTGCTGGTGCTGTCTCTGATCATGTACATTTCTGGCATTCTGCAACTGGAGAGTCTTTTGATTTATCTCCCTTATCTGCCAGAAAGTCCTGAACTGAGCCATGTCGGCATGAAGGCTTATAGTGTTTTCTTCCTTAGTCACGTGTTTATGTGCTTTGCCCATTGTCTAATCCTTAAGATAAATAGAGTAGAATGAATAAACCTGTGGGAGCTCTGCACCTGTTTCTTATTACTGAACAGAATGTGGGTGCAAAGCTATGCCTTACAGTGTTACTTGGACAGATCAAAACGAATTTGCAAAAAATAAATCACCATACTACCTGTTAGAGGTTCAAAGACAACCCGTACAGGTAAATGCTATGGAGCGTGGCCTCCAGACACTACATGTATTAGCAGAGAAAACTTACCTGTATGTAGCCACCGGAACTATACATACATTACATTATACATATATGAAGAGTTTCTATACGTCTCAGGGACTTGCACATTAACATAATAAAACTACAGCCTGAACTTAGTTGTGAAGTCACATAAACAACCTGTGCATGCACCAAAGTACATTTAAGTGTGTGAAGATGACAAAGTGTAGCTAAAATTATAAAGGCAGAACTTTTTCAAGATAGAAAGACAAGTTGGAAATACAGATGGTATATACTTTCCTTGTTAAGAGAGAACTCCTCCAACTTGTATCAACATTGATTCTGGCTTTTGCGAGGTCTCTCATGTTGTATTCGGCATAAGCAGAATATATTCTGGGGTTTTGCTACCGATCCCTATATCAAGAGGAGATCACTCTACCTGCATGCCACCTAGGTGGGCAGATAACCTTTAGCTAAAAACTTTTATCAGGGAGGGCTGGATTTGCAAGGTGGTAAAAGTACTCCTAAGGCATTATGATTGGGTAATGTATTCAAAGAAGAAATTCAAAGGCACCATGGAAGGAAGCCACAAACTTGGATATAACATCCACTGGAATCTATCTATTGTTACAGAAACAAATCCTTTTTTCATACAGTCAAACTATCTTAATTGTGCATTGTTATATCAAAATCCACTTATGCTGACGTCTGGCCCGAGTACTGTATGCTGTGATACACTCAAATAGTCATGCTAATAGACTAGCTACCATTGACCAACCTCTTAAGGCAGGAACAGGAACAGCTACAACTGACCAAACAACAGCAAATTCTTTTTTTTAAAAAGTATCCAGAAAAGAAACAATTTTGCTGAAACTTCAAAGAAAATTGATTACCTCTGAAGCACCAATCATTCTGTGTAAATACTAAGCAAATGAAAAAATTCAGTCTCAATTAATGTTCTACAATTATTTGATGTTTCCACCACGTTAACAGATGGGCATTTGTTTGGTCCTTCAAAGCTGGCCTTTAGCAGTGACTTCAACAACACATGCACCTATCATCAAAGCAAGCTGACTACAATCTTCAATAAAAAGAGAGAACCTTTAATCAAAGGAAGTCAGCACTAAACTTTAAAAAAATATTATGGAATCTGATGGATTGTTGCATTTTCCAAAATTACTGAGAACACACTTATTGTGCCATGAAAGTTTCCTTTTTACAGGAAAAATAGTTTATGCTTACAATCACAACCAATGGTGGCATAAAACACAAATTTAATTTCCAATCTTATGAAATCATGGAGATGTGGCCATCATGTTAAATGAGGGTGGGGTATGTCACAAAGATTTTTGTTCAACTTCTTAATTTGTTCATGTGCTTTCATTTCTCTGAGTAGCCTCATCCCTTGGGTAGCCTCAGCAAGATGATAGCTGTCTCCAGCTAACCAAAATCGGGGCCAATTCAAGTTCACGTACAAGTAGCATATAAACAACTAAAGCCACATGCTACTGCTGACAATGAATACCATTTTGAATTGTTTAGTAACGTGTTTGTTGACAATGGGATATAGATCAAACAAGGACTAACAGTTTCTCATATATGCTATTTCTGTTTTCTAATGGGATCTTATTGATACATGAATTTTATAACATGTGATCTATACTCTAATTCAAGGATTTTTCATATACATTTACAGTACTTAACACATTATGGATTGTACTTACACAAATGAAGTTGTCAATATACAAGTGATTTCAGACTAGTTTTTTCTTCATTTCATCAAAATCACATATTTTTGCACCCACTTTTACTACCCCGATCTACCACCCACCCCCCCATCCCCCAGGCCAGTCCAAGCATCATTTTCTTCAGCTAACTAACTTGGTTATAATATGGTTTGGTACATAGCACTATCAGGTTCTATGGGCCCCAACCATTGTGTTATAGCGGGGTGCCCCTGTATTTGTGAATTATATGTTTCACTTCTGTTGTTCTTGAAAGTGATGTGAGGCATGTACTCCCATTATTCACTAATAGTATCTGGACAATGAAATACCAATAGTCTGCTAGGAAGTGCAGCTAGCTACCTGCAGAAGACAAAGTGGATTCAAGGCAAGTAGAATATCCAAAAACAAATAAACAACCTAGGTGAATTGCATCAACTTGTTTAGAACATTCTTCTCAAAATAATCACATGGAGAAAAGGCTGCCATTCATCATGAGTATCACTTTGTGTCACAAATTAACTGTAGAAATTAAAAATGCACAAATGAATTTGGTTTGCTGCAGTACAAAAACTTCTGCTATGAATTTGTACAGATTTGTCAGTTCATATGAATAATATTTTTATGTCTGGATAGTTTAAAGCTAACCAAAATGTATGGACCTTTCTAACCAACCTACTCTATTTTTATAAGGATTTTTATGTTGGTTGATGCAGCATCATATCTGTGCATAAAGCACACTCTCTTGCACCCTTCAAGTACCATTTGCGCATGCCACCAATGTCAGTCTTTATATTAATTACAAAAGGTACAAACCCTCAAATTCATATTCTTCTGCATACTGTCTGATGAAAGAATCCCTCTTCTCGATGTTCTCCGCATGGCCCTGAAATATAATACTATTATATGCTACTGTAAATTCAATAATTTTTTTTCTGTAGGGTATCAGAGGTCATGTATTTTGTGGTGGCTTAAAAAAATTAATTTAAAGACCCAACAAACAATGATCTTCTATGAAAAACATGGATCTCCTTCCTGATCCATGATTTTAAATACCATGAAAATGTCACTTTTTACAAAACCATGAAAATTAATACCCTCAAAAAAATTAAATACATATTAATTTACATTTATTGCAAAGTGTACAGTACTCTCAATTGATGTCTGAAAGTACAAATTTGGCACGAAGACGAGGATTGTGGAAAATCCAGATTCACCAGAAATGTTTACATTTCTATGTTCCACAGTCAGAAGTACCTTTCTGGGGTTTCAATTTTTGAATTAAAAATGCTGCAGAAACATGTAAAAATGTAATAAATGCAAGCTTTCAAAGTGCAGTTCACACAGGTATCTTGTCCCCTGTTGTATAAATAGAAAAGGATACAAATTTAATGTACAACTGAATGTTAGGCCTAAATGACTGTATTCCTTGCATTTACACCTTACTCCTTCGAGTCCACCTTTCTGATCATTATAAAATCAGTTTTGTACAATTCAGCAGTCTATTCAATGTATATTTTAACAATTTCATCCTAGAGTCTGTGATACTTCCTTCTTTAATGTCGCTGGATTTTAAGTGCCTAATTGATTCTGCTGCTGTAGGTGGCAGTGGTGACACTTTATCTTATTCCACTGTCACACTCATTATCTATTACATTTCTGTGGTTTCATTTTTCGAAAATATAAATTTTCAAGATTCTGTATAAAACAATTAATAATAATACATTTTTGTGGGTAAATTCATGGATTTGCCTCTGTCAAATATTACATATTTATAGGTACTTAATTTTATGCACCAACTTCTGTTCATACCATAAATATAGAAAACAAAGAATGAAAAAAGAAAATATGTGGGAATTGTGGTAGCTACATTGCTAGAGCACTGGTCTCATAATCCAAAAGTCAGAGGCTCAGGTCAGCCATGGGTGCCTGCAAACTGGGGCAAGGAAGGGGAAGGGGCACTTGACATGTCCCCTCCACCCTCAATCACGCCTCTAAACATGTTCTGACCTACATCCATAAAACTTAATAACTGACCACTGCATGTTGGCCCCACTGGAAAAATTTCTGTGGGTGCCCTTGAGACAGGCCTAAATTGCCTGCCTCAATGTGTTCTTGGGAATAGCACTTAGCACTTCAGCTTGATACAGCCATTAAAACCAAGAAAAAGAAGAATAAAATTAAGAGATTTATACTGTGGAAACAAAAGCGGGTATGTCCAACAACCAGGAGCCATCATTCTACTAAAATACTAATGCAGATAATGCTAAATAAGAGTATCATAAAGGAACCATGTTTAAAAGTCCTCTATGTCTGCACTAACAGGGTATGGTTGACCTGGGAGATTACTGACAAATGAGTGTCAATGACCTGGACATTTGGTCAAGGTGTGCGGTCTTAACTGAACTTACTGTGCTTAAACTATTTTTTCCTTATCAAACTTGCCATGACTCTCACCTCTGACCTTTTATACCTCTGAATATGTGGATTTCCTTATCAAAGATTTCTTTATTACCCCAAGTATGAGCCATCCACAAAATTTTTTATTATTGAACAGTTATTCTGCTAAACCTATTTTCTTTCAATAAAGCTTTAATGACCTTGAACCTTGAACCTTTTCATCCCAAAATCAAAAGGCCTCTTCCATGCCTAAAGTGCAAGCCCTCCACAACTCTGGTCAAGGAACATGGTCAGAACAAAAGTTGTTATACAAAAACCATTTTTCCTCCTTCAGTTAATGTGACCTTGTCTTTCTTACCCCAAAATCCACACACCAAGTACTGGAGTCATGGTAACTCAGTTGGTAGACTGTCCGACTCATAATCCAAGGGCTGCATGTTCAACACCCACTCAAGCCAGACCAGATCAGTGGCATCTGTAAGCCCTTGGGAAAGGCATTAACTCCCATTTCTCAGCATGACATAATAAATAATGCATTAAAGTGCCAGTAAAGTAAACAAAATGAAAAAAACTTACCCCAAATATAAGACATCCACAAAGTCTGCTAAATGCCTAAGATATTCAACTAATGTTACTGTATGGAAACCATTTTTCTTCTTGAAGTCTCTGTGATTCTGAGCTTTGAGCTTTGAGCCCAAATCAACTAGGTTTTTTATTTCCCAAGTGCAAACCATTCAGGGCTGTTCCATTTAAACATACATGGTACCCAGGGAAGGCAGTTTTTCAAAAATATATGCCAGGGTACTTCAATTTCACAGTGTTCATATTAAAATGACAAGAAATTTTAAATTGCATCTTTGGGTGGGTACCCCATTTTAAAAGTGCCTTCCCTGGGTCCCATGTATTTTCTAATGGAACAACCCTCACAAAGTTTGGTCAAGGTCTGTGATATAGAACTAACATTATTGTTTTGAAACCATTTTTCTTCTTTTAGCCACAGTGACCTTGATGTTTGACCTTAAAATCTATAGGCTTCTTTCTTTCACCAAGAAGAACTTGTCTGTAAAGTCTGTTGAAAATAAGTGATGTAGAAAAGAAGATATTATGCAAAAAAAATTTAATGGACTGTAGGAAAGACAGTCTAGGTTTTTAGCATAATATGATCCAACAAAATGTGGGCACATAAAAATCAAACTCACCCAAAGTGTCATAAATATAAAGTTGCACACCAATTGCTGAAATCCAACAGGAGTTAATGGAGTTGTTGTAAGAAAGTGGGTGTGTGTCCTTCAATCAGTGGCCACAACTCCACAAAAAGATACTGCAAGTCATTCAGCAGACTGAGCTGTTGTGGTCTCATCAATATCCAGCTACCAACTAAATTTTAAATCAAATACGGGGATTTATTATGCAGAAATGAAAGTGGGTGGGTTAGACAATCAGTGTATCCATAACTCTGCCAAATGAGAGAATGCTGATGTTTCAATTCAGCCAAGATCTAATCAATATCCATTGCACACCAAATTGTAGCTGAAATCTGGTAATATATAAGTCACTGTGCAGAAATGAAGCTGAATGGGTCTCAAAAACAGGGGCATAAATTCCGTAAATTAAGAACAGAGAATGCTGATAATCAAACTGTGCCAGAATCCTTTAAAAATTAAGCTGTCTCACAAATCAAGTTGAAATCCATAACAAATCTGGTTCAGTTTTTGTGCAAAAATGAAAAGTGGGTGGATCTGACAATCAGGAGCTTTGATGCTGTAAAATAATAAGGTAGTTTACTGATGAATAAAATAAACTCAGGTCTCATCAGTATCACACAGCAAACATGGATAAAATCCTGTTAAGAGTGTGGTGATGTATGGAAATAAAAGAGGGGTGGTCTGACAATCAGGAACTAAAAGTCTGCTCAAAAATAATGTGGTATGCTGATGACATCATGTGATCTACCAACATTTGTTAAAATCAAATAAATAAAAAACCAAGGCAGCTTGGGCATGTCAAGCACACAATTAAAACATGGCTGTAAAATGTGTGATCAAAGCATAGCTTTAAATATATGAACTTGACCTCTAGGGTCAGAAGGTTGAGCCAGCATGTTACAGATAGAATGGTCTGTTTCGTCCAATGGATGAAATAAATTCACCAGGAGACTTAGGAAATATAAACAAATAAAAACTTAAAACCAAAATAAACGTTTCACAACTCAGCCACCACTGATGTAAGCAGCAAAAAATCGGTCTGTCTCACTTCCCACTAATGTGGACTCAGCAATCATGGGAGTTATTGTGTGGAAGTGGGTGAGTCTGACAGCCAGCGGCAACAACTACACTAAATGATGTTGAATGCTAATACTCAAATCCTGATATGGGGTTCTTAGTATCAAGCTGCACACAAAATTTGGTCAAAATGTAATTGTTCTTGTTGTTGTAGGTTTAACGCCATTTTTCAGCACAAGATAGGCTATTCATGGCGGCCAGTATAAATGGTTGAGGAAGAACCCTGGAAAGAATCACCACCCACGAGAAGCTACTGGCAAGCTTTCTCACATACCCACATTGGCCGAACCTGAGACTTGAACCCATGCAGACAGAGGTGAGAACGCACTGAGCAGGAACGGTGAGCATTTTAGATCACTCAGCCACTCAAGGCCCCTCAAAATGTAAAAATAATTAAGGAAGCTACGATGCAGAAATGAAAGTGGGATGGACAGAAGGATATTTGAGAAAACCCAATTTAATTTCAATCGTTTTGTATAAAAAGTGAGGGCCAATAAATTCAATACATAAAGCAATTTTTGAAGCAAAACGCATTTCTTCAATAATTCTTACTCACTCATACTGCATTAGAAGAAATCCAACCATCCCATGGCAAAACAGGCATAAACTACATCTAGCAATCTCATGGGAAGGAAACAGATGAGACTGCTCTCTTCTTTGATATGCTGTTATGTCCATGTAGTTTAATTACTTGTGTGTTAAAATTTGAATTCTTTTTATTTCATTTTTGTATTATTGTATATTATTATGAAGATGATTATGTTCACAGGGTCTGATATTTTGAAAGAAACGTCATGTTTATTTAGAACGTAAATATGATTCTCGGCTTTCGTAAGTTTTTTGTTTAGATTGCCGGGTGGATAAACTGCCAGCATAAATGATTGGTTGTGGCCGAGGTCATTTCTAATTATACGTGTTTACATTGTGTACTGCGACTGTTTATTGCGAAATAACCACGTGTTCTTCGTGCGTGTGCATAAAATGACGTCTTAGGTCGGTTTTTAAACACTCAGTTCCCTGTGAAATAGTCCAAGTCGTTCTTATACCTTGTGAAGAAGGTATTATTTTTCTTGTGCTGGAGAGAGTTTAATTTTCTTTACATCTGTAGAGCTCAAGATATGTATTGTTATAGATGAAAGCTATAGGAGTTCACCTACTCTTTATTTAAAATAATAATTTATTTTTCCCTGGAGAACTACACAAGTGGTTTAGAACAAAGACATTCAGTGAAATTCATTCTAAATTGGAACAGTACAGTACAAATTGTGGTTCAACATGAAATTCTGGACATTTGCGTAAAGACTTCATATGATGTCATCATCCTCCATCTTGGAACGTCATCAAGATTCGAACCTGGATTCAATGTAAATTATTTAGTGATAGGACTTGTATTTTTTCAGTATTAGGATAAATGTTTGGATTTTCTTCACAAACCGTTAAGTCCTATTCCATATTTTCACCTTTTCACCAAGTTTTCTAGGGAAATAAATTATTTTTGTTAAAACTTACAAAGCTTGTTGTCTTCACTCTTTTCTTTTGTTACTTTGAACGAGCTTATACGTAACAATACTGACTGGTGTCTATCCCATAAGTTCTTATTTACTACTGGGGTGGAAGTGCACACTCTTCCAGCAATGCAAGAATGTATTATGATCCACTGAGTAATATCAAATATGCATCTTTACTCCAAAACATTGATTTCTCTTTCATATATATTACCAAACATAAGAACATGTGGATGGAGTTACATCCCCTTACCCAGGAGTTGGCCCTGGCTCAAGTTTCCTAATGTATGCAAAACAGTTCAATCTTGTATGAAACAGTGGCAAGAGTTTGCACAAATCAATGCAAAATCATTTTTTCTCCCGGAAGTCCAACAGAAGTAGAGTAACCATGTCATTACGAAGTTGCTGAATGAACTGGGAAGGTAGCCTGTTGCACTGCTACTACGGGTCCCACAAAGTCAAATTTAGCCCACCAAGATAAAAAGGTTCAGATGTATAAGCTGTTGAATGTAGTCTCAGACCTCCATTCCTTGACTTGAGTGATGACAGTCGGCATATAGTTGCATTCAAATGCTGTGCTGGCAGAGACTCCCCTAGACTCATGAGCCAATATACACAAGAAATTTATCTATCTAGTATTTTCTTGTAAGCTGAGAGGATAACCAAATGGATCCAGGATGCAACAGCTGAGTGGAAATATCAACATTTCCATTCTGATTGGTAAAAACAAGCAAGATATACCTCTTTTCACTGACTCAGTACATTTCAGATATCCCATCAATGCCCCATAGGGGAGAAGAGTCAAAGAAAGCCAGACTGGTTTAAAAAAGAACAGATGTCCCATGACTGGGTGCCTGTTCCTAATATTGAAACCTGGGTCCAACATTACAGAAACCAATCCATCATTGTGAAACTACAGTTAGTTTAGGACAGCCAGAAAGGCATCAATTACACTGATTCTGTCTTCTTAGGCTAGAGTGACTAGGAAGCACATCTTGTATGAAAGGTAAGTCAGCGAGGTTCTAGATAATGGTATGAAGAAGGCCTTGTTCAGCCACAGCCACATCAGAATCCACTGCAGGTTTGATTTTAGACAGTACTTTCTACTTCTCTGGTCCCAGTTGGGAAATGAAGACTGGGCTTTCAATCACTGTACTTGAGTGAGGTTTGTTCCTTTTGTGGCTTGTTTTCTGATCTTCTCTAGTGACTGTGGAATAATACATCAGAAGATAAAAGTCAACATCTGAGGATGGCTTTGTGATGGTCTTACAGCACCAGGGATGTGGAAAGAAATGTGTCTCTTTCCATGAGATGGAGTTTTAAGGAAGCAGCTTTGGCATCAATAGTGAGAACTGAACTGCATGGTTGAGTACATGAGCCGTGCAAGAGACCAACTGTCCATTAGTGTGGTTCTCAATGCACAGGTCTAAGCAATGCTCTGATTGCTGAAATATAGGGATCAAGACACAGTCAGACATAAAGAGTGAATGTTAAGCTCCCTGTTGAGTATATGATCCATGCATGAGACCAACTGTCCAACAACATGATTCTTAATAGATACATCTAAGCAAAGTTCAGATTGCTGAAGCAGTTGCAAAGTGGGCAGTAATGAGGAACTGCAGATGTCAATACTGGGGTTGCAATGAAGCCAAAGGGTGAAGGAATTGTCCAGTTTCAATCTCTGATGCCTCAGTCGGTCAGGTACAGAATATAGTGGATATTTGTACAATGAATTACCAGCTGCAATGGGCATCATTATTGAAAATGTGGGAGGGACACTGTTCATCAGTAGTTCAGGTCTGGGTGTGCTGAAGAGAAATGAACAAATGACCAGTCCAGTTGCAGAAGAAATAGGTCAAGACTGCTGGAACTGGAATTAATGTGGTCTGGGGCTATATGACATCTGGTATCAAGGTCCAGTACTAGCTATGAAAGGAATGATCACCATTGGCAATGCTATAATCTAAATGTGGTGATGGGTTGACCAGGATGGGTCCATGTGAGCCACCATACTATGTTGGCATTGCTGTCATTATCTGACTGGCACTGTTGATGACAGCAGAATTAAGGTTGTGTGGAAGGTCTCTGAAGGCAAAGACTGAAAGACCCTCTTGGATACTGGCAATTTTTCTGTCTCTAGTGACTATGAAAGAAGAAAGTTGGTGACTGCAGTGGCAGCAATACTAATGGCATCTGCATCCTTATGGGAGTATTTTTTCACTCTTTCACTAGCCTAGGTAAACTGGTTGTACAGACTAGTGTTTACAGATATCACATCTATGGTCCCAATGACACCCCATATCTTTATCCAGCCTGACATTTCTTAAAGAGACAGCACCTGATCATATCCATTGTTGCTGTAACTTCAGTGACAGCCAAACAATGGCAAATACATTAGAAATCAGTTACACATCTTCCCAATCTTATAGTGATAAATGGAAAAGAAAATTAGATATTTAATAATGAATTATTTTATTACCAGGAATAATGACTTACTTGACAGAACTTAAAAACTTACTGAAATGAAATTTAAGTACTATAGTATGTAAGGCAGACAATTATGATAACACTGATTCAACAACTTAAGTGCATCTGTCAACAATAAAGTGCGAGATCCTGTAAGAAAGCAGATGGATTATGCTTCCTTATGATGAAAAACTTGAAGGGATTGCTCAAACTGGTGGAAAGGCAGAAAACAGTACTTATGAAGCCTCTAGGGAAAGCATGCTGATGAGGCACAAGAGGAAATAGGAAGCAGTAACTGACAGGATTTAACACTAATCCCTGTACTCAAAGAGGGACCAATTACTATGGGTAATGTTTCATCAACAGATTTACATCATTATCATAGCTTACCTCAGCTTCTCGCTCCAGTCTTCCAACTTCCACCAGCAGTGCAGACTTCTCTCTGTTATATTTGTCCAGCTGCTGAGATAATTCTGCATGGTGGCCTTCATACTGCATGAAGAAATGAAAACCCCTAGAGAAATGGTAAGCAATTTGCCCAATATACAACCCCTAGAGGAATGGTAAGCAATTTGCCCAATATACAACCCCTAGAGGAATGGTAAGCAATTTGCCCAATATACAACCCCTTGAGGAATGGTAAGCAATTTGCCCAATATACTCCTGCCTATCCTCCCTAACCCTTTAGAAATAAATCTGTTGTAAAAACAAAGTGTATAACTCTTCCAAAAATAAGTACAATAACTGGTCAACCAGTATATGTTCTGATGATAAGCATATTAATAACTAAGTTTCACAGCAGTCCACTGAAAGCTGAGTAGTTGCATTCACTAAATTCTGTCATACACTGCACACACACAGACATTATAAAACACTGATGAACACACACACTGACATTATGAAAAGACTGATGAACACACACACTGACATTATGAAAAGACTAAGGAACACACACACAGGCATTATGAAAAGACTGATGAACATACACATGGACATTATGAAAGACTGATGAACACACACACAGACATTTTGAAAAGACTGATGAACACATGGACATTAAGAAAAGATTGATGAACACACACATGGACATTTTAAAAAAAAACAGATGAACACACACAATTACATGAAAAAACTGATGAACACACACATGGACATTATGAAAAGATTGATGAACACACTGACATTATGAAAAGATTGATGAACACGCACATGGACATTATGAAAAGACTGATGAACACACTCATGAATATTATGAAAAGACTGATGAACACACACTGACATGAAAAGATTGATGAACACACACATGTACATTATGAAAAGACTGATGAACACACACATGGACATTATGAAAAGACTGATGAACACTGACATTATGAAAAGATTAACAAACACATGGACATTATGAAAAGATGGATAAACACACACACTGACATTATGAAAAGATTGATGAAAAAACAAGCACACACATTATGAAAAGACTGATGAACACACACACATGGACATTATGAGAAGACTGAACACACTGACATTATGAAAGACTGAAGAACACACACAGACATTATGAAAGACTGATGAACACACACACAGGCATTATGAAAAGACTGATGAACATACACATGGACATTATGAAAGACTGATGAACACACACAGACATTTTGAAAAGACTGATGACCACATGGACATTAAGAAAAGACTGATGAACACACACATAAACATTAAGAAAAGACTGATGAACACACACAATGACATGAAAAGACTGATGAACACACACACGGATATTATGAAAAGATTGATGAACACACACATGGACATTATGAAAAGACTGATGAACACACATATGAACATTATGAAAAGACTGATGAACACACACACTGACATGAAAAGATTGATGAACACATGTACATTAAGAAAAGACTGATGAACACACACATGGACATTATGGAAAGATTGAACACACACATGGACATTATGAAAAGACTGATGAACAGTGACATTATGAAAAGATTGACAAACACATGGACATTATGAAAAGATGGATAAACACATGGACATTATGAAAAGATGGATAAACACACACTGACATTATGAAAAGATTGATGAAAAAACACACAAAGACATTATGAAAAGACTGAGGAACACACACACACATGGACATTATGAGAAGACTGATGAACACACACTGACACTATGAGAAGACTGAAGAACACACACACACATATGAAAAGACTGATGAACACACACACACATGGACATTATGAAAAGACTGATGAACACACACTGACACTATGAGAAGACTGAAGAACACACACTGACATTATGAGAAGACTGAAGAACACACACACACATATGAAAAGACTGATGAACACACACATGGACATTATGAAAAGATGGATGAACACACATGATATTATGAGAAGACTGAAGAACACACACATATAAAAAGACAGACGAACACACACATGGACATTATGAAAAGATTGAACACACACACAGACATTATGAAAAGACTGAACACACACATGGACATTATGAAAAGACTGATGAACATACACACGGACATTATGAAAAGACTGATAAACACACACACGGACATTATAGAAAGACTGATGAACACACATACGGACATTATGAAAAGATTGATGAACACACAGATATGTATGAAAAGGTTGCTGAGCCCACAGACATGTATGAAAAGGTTGCCAAACACAGACATGGGCATGCAAGCTCATTTTGTAAGTATGGCTTCTATTCATGCAACTACTGCCATCAAGCTACATCATGAATCAGGAAAATCTTTGTAAATCTCATTCAAAGTCATTCTTATTGCTTGATTAATTAATTGGACTGTAATAATATTTCACACTAGTATCTAAATGTATCACACATACTGTTTTTAAGTGGCCATACTATAACAAATCAAGTTTAAAAAACATGATCCTTATTACCTCTATCAAAGTTTCATTCCTTTCTCTGACTCGGTCTTGAAACTCTGCAAGCTCTCGTCTTAATGCTTCATCTGAACCTAAATAAATATTGTAAAAAATTGTTTAAAACTGCTGGAAAATTAACTATCTGTATAGCAATGTTCAACCTAATATCTCAGCTAGGCAGGCCCCCAAAAGGTGAGAGTTTCTTGTAAAAGGGCACACAGAGTTTGAAATTCCTGTAAAAGCGCATAGAGAGTTTGAAATTCTTGCAAAAGGGCACAGAAATTTTGAAAGTCTTGTAAAAGGGCACAGAGAGTTTGACGTTCTTGTAAAGGGACACAGAGAATTTGAAATTCTTGGGAAAGGGCACAGAGTCTGAAAATCTTGTAAACAGGCACAGAGAGTATGAAAGTCTTGTAAAAGGGCACAGAGTTTTAAATTCTTGTGCATGTGTGTGTGTGTGATTTAGATTTTTAATGTAGCTTTAACAATTTTTCAGTCATATCACTACGATGTCTGCAGTGTGGCAGTTTATAGTGATGTCTAGCACCAGGGCATCATGCCACAGACATGTAGCATGATGTCCCACCCAGTCACATTATCCTGACGCCAGGGCGACCAGTCCTAACACTAACCTCTTAATGCCCAGTGCCAAGTGAGGCAGCTGTTAGTACCATTTTTATAAGTCTTTGGTATGACTCGGCTGGGGATCGAACCCACAACCTCCTGCATGTGAGGCGGACACTCTAACCATTAGGCCACCAGAGCAGTCTGAAATTCTTGTAAAAGAGCATACACAGTTTGAAATTCTTGTAAATGGGCACAAAGTTTGAAATTGTTGTAAAAGCACAGAGAGTTTTAAATTCTTGTAAAAGGGCACAGAGAGTTTAAAATTCATGTTTAAGCACACAAATAGTTTGGAATTCCTGCAAAAGGGCACTGAGTTTGAAATTCTTAAAAGAGGGCAGTGAGAGTTTGAAATTCTTGTAAATAGGCACCAAGTTTGAAATTCTTGTAAAAGGGCACACCAAGTTTGAAATTCTTGTAAAAGGGCACACAGAGTTTGAAATTCCAAAGCTTTTGATTGCATCTGTTATGAAAACAAATGTTCAAGGTTTCTCTGGGGGTTTTGGTAACTTCATCCACAGCTGATGGCACACCAGAACTCTTTCTCCAATATTTAAAGGCCTTTATTTCTGGATGCTTTCTGCCAAAGTTGGTTCAATTCTTTTCTGCACATTTTTTTTGTAATAACAGGTGTTAAAATGTTTTTCTATTCCTATTAATATATCCCTATTTGATGGTGGATCAGCTCATTTCTACAAACTTTAATGCTCTTCTGAGCATTTAAATTCTGTTCAGCACCTTCCGAACAGTCAATGAAATGATTTTCTATTATTAGTAATGGTGGCTATATTTCACGGCAGATTTATTATTATTTGTACAAATTCCTGGTGGCCAATCAGTATCATCTGTAAAATTTGAAAGCTCTTCATGCCAGGTGCTCTCTTTAAAATTTGGTCACATTATGTAGAATGCAAACAAATCGTTTAAAGGATTATCTATATTTAGTAACAGTCGTTATATCTGATGACAAATCAACACACATATTTGAAAACCCTTCATCTGTTAAATTTGATTAAATTCCTTTGAGCAGTTATTGAGAATTTAATTATTTTTATTTTTAGTAATGGTGGCTATATCTGACAGCAGATGGGCATCATTTATGCAAATCTGAAAGCAACTAATGCCAGGATGTTTTCCATTAAATTTGATCACATCATGGTTTTATGCCTAGTCAGTCATATCTGAATGAGGATAAGAATCAATTGTACAAACTTAAAGGTCACTCAGGCCAAAATACCTTCAGTCCAAATTTGGTCAAATTCTGCTCAGAAATTTTTGAGAATTTGTATCAAGGTTTGCCATATTTCCTAACAGTGGCCATATCTGATACTGGATTGGCATCTTTTGCATAAATTTAAAAGCTCCAAAATGGTTTCTGACAAGAAGCTGTGTGAAGGATTTTCCATTTCCAATAACTGCTGACCAGGTCACTACTGCTGGCAACAGAAACAAGTTACCATTCTGTCTAGCACAAAATAAAAACCACCTCGATGATCAAACAAAAATAAACAAAAGACTGAGAGAGATGACAGGTACTTGTTAATGTTCCATGCCCTATTGGGAAGAAAATAGGTACCACATTTACTGTACATCTTGGGACAGGTTAAAATATACAATTTTTTTTCAGCATTCTATAACTTACAGTCAGATTTTTTTAAACCTAGACACTATGTCCCAAAACTTACAAACATAAAGCAAATTAGAATTTGCCATGCCCTCTGCATGTTGACAATAAAGTAGGTAAATAAAAAGTTTAATTAAAAATAAACTGAAAGAAACAATCCTTGTACTGTTCTCATCAATTGCTTTTATTTTTTGTTCTTCACAAGCAATTTATGTATAATAAATACAAAAATATCAACTATAGAAAGTCCATATGGTCATACAATGCAGCAAATACATCCATAGTGTGTGTGTGTGTGTGTGTGTGTGTGTGTGTGTGTGTGTGTGTGTGTGTGTGTGTGTGTGTGTGTGTGTGTGTGTGTGTGTGTGTGTGTGTTTTAGATTTTTAACTTAGCTTTAACAATTTTTCAGTCATATTGCTACAATGTCTGCAGTGTGGCAGTTTATTGTGACGTCTAGCACTGGTACATCATGCCGGAGACATGTAGCATGATGTCCCACCCAGTCACATTATCCTGACACCAGGCCGACCAGTCCTGACACTAACCTCTTAATGCCCTGTGCCAAGCAAGGCAGCCATTAGTATCATTTCTGCAAGTCTTTGGTATGACTTGGCCAGGGATCGAACCCACGACCTCCCGCATCCAAGGCGGACACCCTAACCACTAGTCCACTGGAAATGCGTATTGCTTAAGTCAGGTAAAAATATTAAACTTAATATTGGAAAAACTAAAGTAACATCTTAAAGAATGCTCTTACTGCATGGAATTGTGGGAGGGATTATTTGTAATGTGATCAGGTAAGTATTATTAGAGAAACATAATTTACTAAATAATTAGCTATCTCCATCAAATACATTACCTGATCACATTATATTAGCAGAATAGGTACAAGCATCCTACCTCTACCTGCATCACATCTTTAGCAGTTATTGAAATAGGGAAAACAAATTTTGCCAGACTAGACAATACCAGGTTCTGAAAGTGCAATGAATGAATTACAATTTACCTCTTAAGTCCAGGAAGTGAAAATGGCCATGTGGAGCTAGAGGTTTTTTTTAGGTGCACATCTGAAGTAAGACCAAGCTGTATACTCTATAACCCAAATTACACCCATCAATCATATACCAAAATAAAGGGAATTAAAAGTTCTTTTTACATTAGCTAAGATATACAAAGTCTTCTTTTAAATAGCCAGTATAACCAGTAAGGAAAACCAGGGAAGGTCTTTTTCTTTAAAAATCTAATCCTATGCAAAATACAAAACTGTAGCAATGACATGACATGCAAATGGAAACCAGACAAGGCAGACTGGACATGCCAGTCAGCTGACTCCACAATGACCCAAACTGAGATATTCCGTTCAAGGCCAGGCTCATGGAAGCTGCTCATATTTCATGAGATGAAATTTTCATTTTATACCTGATCCTGAGAGTTCAAAATACACTGATTTAATAACTCCCTTTAACCAAAGGGCCAGTGCTTATGGGATTCTGTCCTGCATTCCTAGTATCAGTGGTAAGAACAGTCTTTCACAGCTGATGTGGATATTGTCAGTTAGTCTCAGGTAACATCTGAGGATAAGCACAGGGTCCTGTATCTTGACAGATCAAACATGGAGAGGGAACAAATAACTGTTTACTGAAAACCAAACAACAGAAATTTACTTTATATATATATATATATATATATATATATATGCATTCTGAATACTCTCCTCTACCTTGAAATTCATTCTCAATGGACTCCTGAATTTCCTTAGCATTCTTCTCAATCTGCTTTTTCTCACTTTGAAGTTTGGCTGTAAAAAGATAGGAATATTGTTATATAAGATATTAGTTCATTTACTAAGACAGAAGTACTCTGTGTGTGTGTGTGTGTGTGTGTGTGTGTATATATATATATATATATATATATATATATATATATATATATATATATATATATATATATATACACATATTATATTATCAAAAATTAACCAGGATTCCAAAATGGTAAAGGCTATCACTGAATTCTGACAAAGTGGTGAAAGGCACTTGTTACAGAATCCCACGACCCATCACATACTATATTCCACTGGCAATGTGTATTACAGTTTGTATTTATCTAATCATACATATTCAAATAAAATGATGACATACAAACACACCGACTCATGTACACACATGTATTTCATTCTGTTGAGACATTTCTGCATAGCTATCTTGAAACTGGCATTGTGGTATGATGACAAAATATTAGTCAAACCACATTTTTACATATCTTTAAAGAAATGTTTGAAAAGTGGAAAATACAGATATATCAAATGCACATTACATACCATATATTCTTGCTTATTCTCATAACTTAGACAAGTTGAGGTGACAAGCAGCTCCATCTATATACCCATATAAACACACACACTCACAGTGAGCACATTCAGGCATACACACATATGCACATAAAATAAGTTTGACTGTTAACACTCAAAAGACCCAGAAAATAATTGAGTGATCTGTAGTACGATTAACAAGGTTTAATCGCATTATGAACTTTCCCTTGGGTCTGAAAAAAAGTACAGGCAATCCTGAGTTCAGAGCCAATGATATTCAAGTCATCAATAGTATAAACTTTATACACAAATGCAACAAATGATAGCAAGAAATAGACACCACAGCAGTACATTTCAATGAGCACGAATGAATGCTATGGGCATTAAAATACAAAGACATTTGCATGTTAAATTTACATTTGACACTCTTGAGCATATTTTCTGCAACAAACTGAAATTAAGCAGTGTTCTAATGGTGCCAAATGTGTCTTCAAACCTTTACCAAGGCTCTTGTATTGCTAAACAAGTTCTCCATCAAAATTACCTATACACTTTCACTTTATAAAACATATCTGCCCAATACTTGCATTATTAGTATTTTATACTATAAAATACTTTTAACCACTTTACAGACAACAGATTTATGCTTACAAATAAATTACTCTATAATGCAATTGAGACAAAACACACAATACCAGCACTGAAACAATTTGCAAGTAAAACAAAATGAAGCAATAGTCATCAACAAAATTCAGTATGAACACTAACAAGCTGCTAAGGCAGCTCTCAGCCCCCCCGTCCCACAGAATTTTACATACCATATACACTCACTTTTAAGTTGGATCTAACATCAAACTGCATAGACCCAGCTATGTCATCAACTAATGCACCAACAGATCCAGGTCTATGCTGTTCGTTAGGAGTAATCAGTAGAATAAACACAGACCCTGATCTGCCAGCACATTGTGCACTGGCAGGTCTGGGCCTATGTTGCTTGCCACTGGATCCAACCTGTAAGTGAGTATAAATGGGAGGTATACTCTTGGCCTACTTATCATTATATTTTAATATATTCCTGAAGATTGCTAATAAATAATAAAATTTCTTTCAACCTCAGTATATAGCAAATTAAAGTAATTTTTTCAAAGAAATCTACATCCTCAAAAAATGTATACTCACTAATTTCTGTTTGAATCTTGTAAATCTCATTGGATCGTTTGGCAATCTGATCAAGCTTCTCCTGTTTAGACAAGGTGACATGTAATGGTGAAAAGAAGTAGCAGAAAGCCAAGTAACTATGATGATAGGAGATAGCAGTAGCATACATGCCATCCATTACGCTTCTGATGTTATCATTAAGCTTTTTCGCACCAAATTATTTTTATGCTAGACTGTATATGGATGATGCCTTTTTGGTACATTAAAAAATGAAAATAAAATAAATCAGTAAAAAGTTGTTTTTGTCATTTTTATTATCATCTCTTTAATTCCACTCATATAAATTTGAGAATATTCTTAAAAAGGTGACTGCTGCGTAAGAATAGTGTAAGAATACTTTCCTTAATTGTTATTTACAACAACTGTATATGGCCCATTTCTAAGACAACACACAGGTTTCTTCAAATGTGAACGTTGCCTAACACATTCATTTTTTTGATAAGGTAGTTAGTTAGATAAATAGTCTTTACTTTTAAAGAAAATGGCACCAGATGTTAAGTGAAACACTTTATGGTCGTTGCGGACATTATATGATGCAAAATGTTACAGCAGATGGATCTTTTCAAACTTCAAAACAGCAAATTTTTAAGTAAATTATGTTTCTCCGAGAATAGTTACCCAATCACATAATGTTAGGAATATTAACATGCTACCTCGCAAATCCAGTCCTACTAAAAGATGAAAATAGTCTTATCCTATTTCAAATATACAAAGGGCAGTAACTCTTGCCCATTACCTCCCCTTGGCACCACCAGGTGTTGGTAGTTTATAGCTAAGTGAGATGCTAACGAGGATGCTCACATGATGGAGTGTTGGGAGGGTTATTAAGTAATGTGACTGGGTGAGTATTCTCAGAAAAAACATAACTTAAAAATCTGCTTACTCCTTCAAATAAACTCTCCAATTACATTATGAGAATAAGTAATAGGAGGAAGGGGATGCTGAGCATTCAAACTCTATCATGGGGATCCTTCTGGGGAAGAATAGCTTGATTCTCCATGTGAATGATAACCCATTCTCCTAATTGCATAAGCAACACAGCCTGGGGTCCCTTGAACTGTGATTCTTATCTAAGGTTAAGAAGATGATGCTGAAAACTTCATACCTAAAAAATTTCACTGGCGAATCCAGTGAAGCTAACAGGCTGTGTTGATTGATTTAGTTGGGTCTCATGGCCATCTGTGCTGCTGCCACTGGCCTGACCAGATCCAAGGTTTGCCTCTGTGACACTAAATCTCTAAGAAACTCGTGAAGGTTACCTCGGCATGCCAGCCATCAGCTTCCACTGTATCTCGGGTCAATACCTCCTTAAGTCTGAATGTGTGGCTTGCAGAGATGGCTCGAAACTCATAGCTGTAATCTTTATGAGGTGGCTCTGGTCTTGTGAGATCTCAGAATACACCGAGCATATAACTTACTTCAGCCATGAAGCAAGGGCTTGAGGGGTGATATCTTGTTTCCAGCTTTTACTGGGAGGAAGATGCGTTTGTATGTGCCATGACTTGTCTGTGCATTTCAAGTAGTGCTTCAGAGCACAATGTTATGTACATTTAATTGTTTTTCTGTTAGTTTTAAATTTCATTATGTGTTATTGTAATGTAACATTGTATGCTGGACTTGACCTTGTCCAAAACTGAGTTCATTTATGCTTGACCTGATTGACCTTTTTTATTTCATTTATGTAAACAACTAATAATGCTTCATTATTCTCTATGTGTATGAGCTTATTAACAGAATTATCATTCAGGTAAACAAGGAGTAAATATGTTGATTTGGGTCAGGGTTTTGGAGATTCCTAAGTGAATTTTATAAGCTATTGTGTTGTAAATAAACAAGGCTCATTAGATCATTTGAGAAGGTTATTTTCCATTAGGTAATGGTTGTGTTTAGAAAATGCTAATTGTGACATGAGGTCAAGCAGAGAACTATATTATCATGTGACTGTGAGGATTTTACCAGTTGTGCTTTAACATCTAGCACTTTAAGCTGTATTATGTTGTGACCAGTTTGGGCTGAATTTTATTTTCTTCAAATTATTGAATTCAAGTGATTTTTTTTTCTCTGGAAATACATAAGTACTCTGATAAAATTTTTGGATAAAGACATTCACTGGAATTTATACTGAATTCAAACCTGGCATAATATTTCTGTAATTCAACAAGAGATTGTTGACACATCATTACTTCATAGGCTATAACAGACACATCATCACCTTCAGTTTTGGATCTCTTTGGGACTTGAACTGAATTTTATTCAGGACTTTTTATTACTAGGACTTATGTCTTTAATTCTTGGATTATTTTTGGATTTAATTCACAATACCATGAGTTCTTTTTTCTCTTTTTTCACTTTGTATTCTAGGGAAATAAATTATTTGCTAAATTTTACAAAGCTTGATGTCTTCACTCTTATCTGCTACTTATTTTAAGAGCATAGACTCGTAACAACAAACAGGATCTTGCATGACTGCTGCTCTTGACCTGTCTATGGGAAAGTGAGCAAATGAATACTCTTTGGTTACCAATGGACAGTAACCTGTTTTTGGCTTTAAAGCATGGTTGTGTCAAGAGGACCTCTGAACCATCCAATCTGAACTGAAGGTTGTCCGAGTCAACTGAAAGGGCATATAGCTTGCTTACTCTACATGCACAGGACAAAGCTATCAGGAAACATGTCTTGTAAGAAAGATACTTTAGCAAAGTGTGAGCTAGAGGCTTGAATATACTCGAATTAAGCCATGTTAAAACCCAGTACAGATTCCATTTTTTAAACAGGAGACAGCCACCCATGGATAGGCTGCCTGCAGGTGGTGGAGAGGGTAAATCAATGCTTACAGACTGGAGGCTTGAAGGCGGAGAAAGTCTGTTGCTTCCTGCCTCTGTATGATCGTGACCGATGTTGGTTAGGCTGTGATCTTCTGGTATGGGGTTGGGATCAGTATTGATGTATATCTGACTGAAGAAATCCCATCTCGGGGCTGCTGAGAATCCATTCACACTGGCGTGGGCTGTGAGGGTCCAAACACTTGTGTGGGAGGAGCAGCAAGATGGAGGGGCAGTTCCTGAGCTGCATGCCTTCTTCAATTTATCCTCCAAAAAGCAGCAGAGACCCAAACTGGATTGTTCATAAAGCAACAGTATGGTGTGGTTTAAGCAACGTTGACCACAGACATGTGTCCCATCGGATTAGATCTAAATTGGCCAAAGCTGTCAAGGCATTGGCCATTGCATGGTGAGCTGCTCAGTTAAGGACCCGAGCAATCCTGGCCACTGCATCCCAGGCATGGCTATTGTTGGATTGTTGCACGAGCCAGAAGATTGCCAATGAGGCCAAATCTAACACTGAGGATGTTGCCATGATGTTCCGAACCAGCTTAGACGTGGTATGGAACACATTCTTATCCACTCTGTAGTACATTGGAGCTGACATGTGGACAGCTGCCATATTCCTGTCGAGAACCTGAAGGTCCATATTAAAGGTAATGGAGTGCATCTGATACCAGCAAGAGGAGGAAGTCACTGGAACCTGGCTTTCCAAGAAGAATGCCTTAGAGCTGCCCGGGTTGCCAATCCGACCCAAAAGCTGGTCATTAATCTCTTTAATCTTTGCTGATTGAGGAAGGAGCCTGAAAAACAGCGTCTCTTCCTCCTCCCCCCCCAAAAAACAGACGCCTTGACTTTGTAATCCTGGGTAGTGGTAGGGGGTGGCGTGCATTCTGAAATGGCCAACACCTGATAGATTTCCTCGATGGCGGTTTGAAAGCTGAATTCAGTCCACTCCATAGTCAGATTTGAATAAGATTGGTTTGCTGGTCTCTCATGACATCCACTGTACACCAGGTCCTCATGTGGGTCGGCTTGTAGCTCTATATAAGCCATGCCGGGTGAAAACAATGACTCCAGTAGGTCATATTTCGCGAAGTCACTAGCTCTCCCTTGAGGGTTGGTAATGAATAATCAAAAGTCTGAGATGGCGGTATATATAAGATGGTCCGGCAGTCATCAGTACCAGCCACTCCCAAGGCCTGGCTTAACAGACAGATTTCTCATTGAAATCTCAAGTACAGTAGTGATAAGATGTTGATGGCACGGCTAGATGGATGGATCTATCACTAAGATCCCCATATAAACTATTCGGTTGGACCATTTCAGCTGACAACTGGTAATGGTACAGCAATATTAAAAGTTGGATCCAATGGATCTGGCATGAACCCCATGCGTCCTGACCTACACGCCCAAAGGCCATGCTCAGACATGAAATGTTGGGCCGGACCATCTCAACTAAAAGGTCCCCATGCTGGGATGCCTGGACTGCCAGTGGTGTCAGGATGGCCGATAACAGTATGGCAGTATTAAGAGTTGGATCCAACAGATCCAGTATGAACCCCATGCACTTACAGGCATGAAGGACATGCTTAGATATGAGGGGAGACTTATGCCCACTGGGCAGCCTAAAATTAGGGAAAACTCCCCGATGAGTCTGTTATCACCAACAATGAACCGTATGTTGTCTAAATTGATTTATTCCATCCTTCCTTCCCTTTAATGTCAAATGGACTATTGCTCTGAATGTGCATTTCATGCCTTTAGTAAACATTTCTCTTGAAATGACACCAAAAAAGAAAACTAAGCATTGATTAGCAAATTAGTATGTGACTAACTAGCTAAAACAGCAGCCCAGACTTCCTCTGACTACATATAACAGATGCTACATATCACAGACCGTGTATACTATGTGTAAACAAAACAAGAGTCATGATAGACTTCCATGCTCTGTTGTTGCGTATATAGTATTTAAATAACATTCTGCTGAAACAAAACAAAAACAAAATATGAAAGTTACTGAGTTACTAAAACTAACAGAAGTGAAAGTGTCATATCAGAAACCTATGGCCCTGTTATGAGCTTATGTATAATGCTTAGTTGATAACAAAACCATAATTCTATCAAAACAGCATGAAAAACAAATAAACTAAGCATAAATTTCAAGCAGCAATTTAGAATTTCACTAATAAGAACTCTGTAACAGACAGAGGAAGCAAACAAAGTCAAAGGCACACTAACTCATAATGACCTTGTATAACATCAACAATAGCAGGGTGGGAAAGGGGGCTTAAAAGATGAGGTCCCAAAAGGTGACCAAATCACTCAAAATCGACAGAAATTGTAAAATAATGCATACAACATGCAGCAGATCAATAAATCCGCACAATGGTGGATGGACCTATAGGAACACAAAAACAGCTGGATTGTCAGAGGATGAACGGTATGACGTGCTCTGTACAACAGCAAAGCTAATAACTAATGGCAGTGAAGCTAGAAACTAATGACACCTGGTCGTGCCGAGGGGAGGTAATGGGCAAGAGTTACTGCCCTTTGTCTATTTGAAATAGGTTAAGATGAATTTCATCTTTTAGTAGGCCTGGATTCACGAGGTAGCAGGCTAACATTCCTAATGTAATGTGATTGGGGAATGTATTTGATGGAGAAATTTCAGATCAGAAGAAAGAACAAATCAATTCTGCTTTACAAACTTTAAAAGAAGAATATTAACGTAATGTAATACAGCACTCTGAAACCTCTGACAATGATCTTTACAAAATTCCAGTTCATCATCATTGAGCAAAAGTTACACATGAAGACTAGTTGACATGAGTACTGAAAATAAATAATCTACAGTATATTTTGTGTTTGTATTCTGGTTCTAATCCATATGGATTTTGCTATTTGTGACAATAACTTTAACCAGCTGCACAACTAGGTTAGTAGTATGTGCTGTAATTCTGGCATGTAATATATAGATTACACCTTCACACCCAAATTACGCTTTTTTGCCACTTATAATAACAAAAATTATGCTTTCACCTCTTGGGAGGCTGGCATGTATGCAGTAGCTGCAACTCATAATTATTAATTTTGATAACTGGGAAAACTGTTGGAAGGATTCTCAAATTTAAACAACTTAGTTTAAGTTAACCTGTGCAAACAAAATATAACATTTTAAATTTATAATATTGTAGAATTTTTACAACTAACATGACAATGTTAACTAGTGAGCATGTGATGTGAGAAAGGGAGATAGAAAAAGAACAAGAAGTCAAGAATAATGAGAATCCAACAAGAGAAAATATATGCAAATTATATAATTTCCACTAACTAGAACAAAACTTTTAGGTCTTTTCCAAGTCTCTCACCCACCCACCCACACTCACTCAAGCAGCTATCATACATGACTTTCTGTTATACAGAGCAAACCACATACAACATATTGGCACATGAAAACATAGTAATATGGAGTGGACTAAGGGTTAACCAGTCTACTTGACTAATCCAACTGCCAGTGTTCTTGCATTGACTACACAGATATGTTTTGAGTATGCACCAAAATGATCCATACACCAATTGACCAATTGTATCTAAACTGACTGAAGAGTTCTGCAACCTCCAACAATCTAGCAAGAAGTCAATAATAAATTTAACAGATAATTAATTGATGTACAACTCAACTGCATATTTTTCTGTCATCAAGTGGTGGCTGAAAATGTTGTATTTTTGCATTCCAAGTTTTACCAATGTTTGCAAAAATCTATGGGTTCTCCCAGACAGGAGAAAACTTATTCCTTCCTCCAACTTTTTCTGAATTTCCCAGAAGAGTTGAACCCTGAAATGAAAACTTGAAAAGATAACCATAAACTGCTGATGCTTCCAGTGGCCAAATGACTACTATGTCTTATTTCCCATTAATGTGGGCTCATCAAAAGTGTCCTACTCCTGCAGCTCATGGTCTCATCCAGGACACAACCTCAATAAACTGAATAAAAAATTCCATCAAAAGATGAATTTACAACTAACCAAAAGAAGTCCAACATAATAATACTATGGCCCTGCTGAAGGGGTGGGTGTGGTTAGGATATGAACGTAAACATTTGTAATACAAAAAGTGACATGGGTCAGAGGATTAGTGAAATTTAAGTGATACATAAATTTAACCAAACGTGTCATACATTTGGTTCTAGACACCCAGATTCCAAATAGAACATGAAGAGGTTAAGGGGTTACAGTTACAGAAATGTATGCAGAAATTAACTTAAACCAAAATGTGTCCCAATTAAAATTCTTGCACCCCATGTCCACACCCAGTAACAGAACCCAGGGGCAGAAGAAAAACTGAAAGTGTGATGGTAGTATATTCTAAATACGAAGTGATTCATATTTGGAATATAATACAGAGCTACATGTGCTAGAAAAAAATCTTGAATCAGAACTATGTACATTTACAAAATACCTCACACATATGCACACTCACACCAATGGACAATGCTAGAAGCCATTCTCTCAGGGGCATGAAAAATGGGTAAAGGAGACTTGAAATGTATTCATGGATCATGGGTGCCCAACCACAATGCTTGAAACTAATCAAAATGTACAACTTAGACAATATGTAAATGACAGATGGACTGATGAATGGATTAAAAGTACATACAGCAATGGCAAAACTGGCAGTCACAGTGGGAAAATATGTCCCAATACAGTGAGCATTTCTACACTGATATACACAAAAAAGTCATTCAAACAATTCTCATTCTTCAGGGTAATGGAGTTTTTTGTTCATGACATGTATAAATTTACCTGATATGTTGTAAGATTTACATTGAATGGTGTTCAGTGTGTCATGCTAAAGTAAGTCACCGTTACTAAGTGCTGTTCCAGTGAATCAGTTTACTCGAGTATTGGTTTAGCATTCAGTTCTGCACCTTTCTTGCTATTATGAGCTTCAGGCCATTTGAAAAGCTTGAGCCACTAACAATGGATGGATCACAATAGGCCTTAAACAGAAGAACTTAGATGTATCCAACAATAATGGGACATAACTCTACTAAATGATGATATAATACAACACCAATCAAACTCATACAAGAGTTCAAGGAGTTTAAACTGCAGAAAACATCTGCACAAAATCCAAATGATCCTGATAAAATACAACTGATTAATAATTCTGTAATCTCATGAAAACAGATGTATTAAAATTAAACTCATCTGAGATCCTAACAACTGCAAAAACACAAGTTTGGGAGGACAAGCCATAAAGAGACATAGCTTTTGTAAATGATGGTATGGAAATCTGAAATCAAGCCATTAAAGAGCCATACCAAATCTAGCTGAAATCCAACAATCCTAAGTAAAATTATGTTAACAAATTAAAGTCAGGAGACTTGGTCATATTTTGCATAAATGACAGGGAATGCTGGAAATAAATGCATGCATGGTATCAACAGAGCTGCATGACAAATTTGCTTGAAATCAAGCTACTGTAAGTAAATTTATTCTGTACAAACTTTGTTAGGAGGCCAGCCAATCAGGGACCATAACTCCTGTAAATGATGTGATGAGTGCTAGAAATAAAATTCATTTAAGGTCTTATAAATAAAATGCTGCAAGTCAAATTTGGTTGAAATCCAACAATACAGTTCTGTTATGGAAACCACAGTTTAATGGACAGTCAATCACGGACCATAACTCCTGTAAATGATGTAAGGGAACACTGAAGCCAAACTCATTCAAAGTCTTCACAACATAAAGCTGCATGCCAAATTTTGTTGAAATACCAAACTGCTTACAGGTGAACAAATGGAGGAAAAGATACAATAGTTCTATTGAGCTTACTTATCTTCAACTGGCTGGCAAAACTGATGATCGATCATGAAATCCAAATTCCATTACAACTTAACCATGACCTCCCCCAAAAATGAAAAATTCTGAAATATAAGTTTTGCCAAGGATTTGTTACTGAACAGCAATTAAACTTTAAATGTGGATGCTATTAACCACTGCCATTCTATTAAATAAGGTTGCTGTGACCAAGTTTCCTACATTTATATCTTTTGTTGAGTTTTTATTATTTATTGTAGAAGGCTGTTTCACTAACTGCATTGTTTAAAAATAGACAAGTCATTTTAAAATGTCAGCTGGCCATTCCATGAACAGTTGCTGGCAAGTTGGGAGAAAGTAACTGGCTCTGCTTAAGAAATAGTTGACATTAGGGATTAATGCCAATAAAAGTTAGACCAAAGACTTATAAAAATAGTACATACAGCTGCCTCACTTGGTGCTCAGCATTATGAGGTTAGTGTTAGGACTGTTCAGCCTGGTGTCAGGTTAATGTGATTGGGTGTGACATGATGCTACATATCTGCAGCATGACACCCCTGTACTAGACATCGCAATAAACTGCCACACTGCAGACAAAAAATTAAAAAAAACAACAAACACAAACAAATATGACCATTGATATAATCAAAGTATTCAGAATATTTAATTATAAATAGTTAGTCATTTTCTTAACAGAGAATTGTTTAAGGAAATTACTGAAATATTCAAGCAATAATCTTTGCTGAGCATTTTATATTGAAATGATTCCATTCTGATGTACTGTCAAACTTGTATCAAGGGATTTACACTGGTTAATAATTTCCTCTACAGATTAGTATTTGAGTTATGTCCCTTTACAAACCTAGCACAAACTTTCAATGTTACAAAAGCCAGAAGAGCTACATATAAAACGTTCCTTATTACCAAACAAAGTATTCTTAGTAACAGACAGCATTCACTTTGAGCAATGTTATCCTGCCAGGTCAAAAAGAGTTGACTTCACTTCATTGAGATCTGACCAAACTACTCTAAATTAGTTTCATTAGTGGGGTACCAATTTTCATGGATTATGTGGTAGCTACAAACCACAAATTTGAAAACAAAACAAATATGGATCAATCTGTGAAGAAAATAGGATACTTCCCCAGACAGTAGCAAGTCTATAAAATTAAGCACAGTTAAACCTGTATGAAATGGGTACTCAAGGGACCATATAATTATGTCATTAAAGGAAGGTGTCCTTTTTATACAGGTAAGTATGTAAACTTAATATAAGACTTTAATAAATGTCCCTTAAGAGCTTTTATCCTATTATATTTAGGTGTCCAAGATGGCAGGTTTCTCTGTACTGAAAAAATTTGACATAAAAACCATGAACAAGAAATTCCATTTGTATCCAGCCCTGAATGTAAAACACTTTAACACACTGACCTTAATCTAGGGTGTGTACATATAAACGAACATATAGACAGCGACTGAAATGATCATTATATCAAACTTCCACCAAGGCGGCCCCCACAAAAATGATACCCATTACCAACAGTATCTTTATATCTTATGTTTTTAATGATTATAGTTAGGGTCCCAGTCTTGAGGCTGTTGAACCTCACTGAGGAGTCCACTAACCTCGATTGGGTCCAATTTTGTCTTGATTTCCTCCACTGACTGCTTGGAGGCAGCAAGCCTGCCTTCCAGTTCCCTCAGGTCTTCCTCCAACTGTAACAAAGTTATACAACATCAATTACTATTGTTGTGTAATCCAGTTAAAATTAATGGTAGAAAAAAACAGAACTTAACAGAAACTTTCAAACATTTTCAAAGATCTATTTATTTTGACTGAATTCGTTTTTATGTCTGCAAAACTTCATACATAACATTTTGCATATATACTGATGGCAAAATAAGGTAAGATCCAATATTTCCAAACATTATTTATTATCGCTCAGTGATTGTTGTAGTATTAGACTTTTATCTACTGTTACAGTACCTCATTAATTATCAAAATTCTGCAGCAATGGAAAATAAATAACAGGTAAGCCTTCAATGCCCTAACTGGATCTAAAAGATGTATTCCCTCCAAAACAATTCAAACTACAGCAACCAATTTTATCTTGCTTATAACAATTGTCTTACCACCAAATCCAGTTCAGCTTGTCTGGTTTTGGGGACACCCCAGTGTTGCAGACCCAAAGACATGTTGATTACACTAAGTGGCATGATGATTTTGAAAATGAGACTCATTCCCCCGATTGTAAGTATGTACAATGTTCAGATGATTGTGGTTTCTGTCTGGGTGTATTCTACCCTTCTAGGGTAGAAAAGGCTTCAGATCAGGCACAAATTGTTTGCTAATGGCACTGGAACAGTGAGATCAGGTTTAAGGCGAGGAACAAAATGTCTGATAATGAGATCAGGTTTTAGGTCAGGCACAAAATGTCTGATAATGAGATCAGGTTTTAGGTCAGGCACAAAATGTCTGATAATGAGATCAGGTTTTAGGTCAGGCACAAAATGTCTGATAATGAGATCAGGTTTTAGGTCAGGCACAAAATGTCTGATAATGAGATCAGGTTTAAGGTGAGGCACAAAATGTCTGATAATGAGATCAAGTTTTAGATGAGGCACAAAATGTCTGATAATGAGATCAGGTTTTAGGTCAGGCATAAATTGGTAATGAAAATGAAATAGTTAGATCATGTGCTCTACATTTTGCTTTTCCAACTATCAAGTAAAGGTGGGCTGTGTACAGTTGCATGTGCCACACTGATCTTTCTGCCTGATTTTTCATAATATAATGCAAATCATGCTAGCCTACTTACAGTTTATCCTTTCTGCCAGACAGTGTATGTCCCTGCATAGATTCCTGTTTTTTCTCAGATGAATTGTACATTTGTTTGCAAACTATTGTTTATTACTCTTTCTTGCAAGAGTTACCTAGTCATGTCATGCAATTAACTCAGTTAACGTTTTTTTATGTAAAGGAATGCAGCTTTAACTTGTAATGGATTAAATATAGCTTATGATCAATTCAATATCAATTCAAGATAAATGCAGAAATGTAATTCATAGCAACCCAGCTTTTTCTTCATTTTAAGCTTTGAGAAGATATAAGATATAAAAAATGTACAAGTCTGTCAAAATGTAGTCTGGACAAGATCTATCAGTAGGCTGAGTTACCCTTAAAATGTAGGTCAAAGTGAACAAATTTTGATGCAAGATACATGTACATCCAAGATTAAATCTCTACTGCACATTTGCTATATTGATTATATGTGAAAAGTATACATGCCAACCCAACCCCTGAGAGGTATAAGCATAATTAATGCTATTATAAGTGGCAAAAAAAAGCAAAATAAAAAAAAGTGGCAAAAATTTGGGTGTAAAAAGTGTGATCTATATATTACATGCCAGAATTACTACATGTATGAAAGAGATTCATTTTTCCTACTAAACTGGCTCTGCAGCTGGTCAAAATTATTGTCACAATGGGCAAAATCCATACGGATTAGAACCAGAATACAAACACAAAGTATACTGAAAATTATTTGTATTCAGTACTCTGCATGTGAAGCTTTCACTGAAAGATCGTGAACTGGAATTTTATAATGAGCATGATCATGTGCTCAGCATGCTGTATTATATTACTATCACATTCTTCTTTTAAAGTTTGTAAAGCAGTGTTGATTTGTCCTTTTTCTGATCTGATATGTTTTGAAGTTTGAAAAGATCCATCTGCCCTATCATTTTCCATTACATACCAGAACTCACACTGTAACATGTGGCACCATTTCCTTTAAAATTATAGACTGGTCCACTAACTAACTAGCTTATCAGAATAATGAATCTTGGAAGCAAAGTTCATATTTGAAGAAACCAGTCTGTTTTCTTGGAAGTGGGTCATATACAGTTGTTGTAAATAGCAAATGAGGAGAGTATTCTTACACTATTCTTACAAAGCAGTTATCTTTTTAAAAATATTCTTAAATTTATACAAGTGGAATTAAAGAGGTGACCATAAAAGTGACAAAAACAACTTTTTATTGTTTTATTTTCATTTTACTTTTTTTGTGACAAAAAAGCGTTATCCTTTACATTCATGCATAAAACATAATTTGGTGAAAAAAAGCATAATGATTACACCAAAAGCGTAATGGTTGGCATGTATGGAAAAGTTACAGAAAATATTACCCCAACAGAAAGACAATAAAACAAGAATCATAGCTGAACAAAGTGAATCCTATATGCTGCATGGATCTTTCAAAGCAGATGTGTAATATAAAGATTGATCAACAGAAGACAGACAGACAGAAAGACAAACAGATACAACAAAGGGGATAAGTTTTGAGACACAGAAAAGAGCCTTACCTGGGCAGCTTTATCTTTGTGTAGTTTTAAGTACTGCAAGTCCTGTTTATGCAATTTTAGTGTCCCATCCTGAATAATAAACATTATTTACACTGCATTGTAAATCTTTGAAAGGACCTAAGAAAACAGGAAATGTTTTTATGAACAACCTATTGTAGTCTCACAAATATTTACAATCCAAATTTTATGACAGGAAAGAAGAGCAAATAAGTTTTCTTGCTGCATGCTGTTGGCACTGAACTCTGCATTTTATACATAATCATATAAAGAATATCAAATATCAGGTTGAATGTCTACTAAATTGTTGAAAACCCATCCAATGACATAGTCTTCTGCTTGCACAGGCATGACATCAACTAGCATATCAGGACACAAACAATCAAGCTGTCATTTAAAGGTGACTTCTTTTTTCTTTTTAGTAATATCAGCTATATTTGATGGCCAATCAGCATCATTTGCACAAATTTTAAAGTGTCAGGATGTTTTCTGTTAAATTTGGTCTTTCTGTTTTTCATAATGGCAGCCTTGCTGTTATGGTGGAGCATTATTTGTATAAAATGATAATTTATTAAATTTTTGTTTATGCACAACTTGAGGATCTTGAGTTATTGTCAGGATGTTTTCTGTTAAATTTGGTCTTTCTGTTTTTCATAATGGCAGCCTTGTTGTTATGGTGGAGCATTATTTGTATAAACCTGAAATCTATTTATGCCAGGATGCTTTCTGTCAAATTTTTTCAGCAGTTTTTATTATAAGTTTGTTTCTGTTCTTTGGAATGGCAGTCATATCCGATGGCATTATCTGTTGAAAAAAGCCTTAATGCCCTTCAAGCCATAGGGATTGAAAATTCACTCACCCATTTCAAACAAGTCAACATTTTTGTCTGCCAAGTGATTTTTCCAATCGCTTGTACAATCAAGCAAACGCAGATTCATGGCTGACCAGTCTTTCTCTTTATTAAAAAGGATTTTCTTCCAAAATATTTTGCCAATTTTGTTCCCTGAAAGTCCATAGCCTTTACTGGAAGTTTGTTTTATATTTGTTTTCATAAAGTTCATACAATCACCTCACTCCCACTCTTCAATTCTAATTAACATTTATCAAGGGAGAGTAGACTGATCTAAATTTGTCATTTCTAAAAACCGGTGTTAGAAGGGTCAAAGAATAAGGTCTAGCAAGCAACCATTCATATGCTTTAATTTATATTTCTAAAACAGAGTAAAATTTCATTCCAGGCAAGAATTTTTTTTATTACTTGCCTGACTAGCTTTTAGAGATTTTTCAACCATTGTGCCAAGATGTTTCTAGCTTTAGGTGAAATTTGTCTAGTAGGTTATTTATAAGTTTTAATTGGCAAATGTCAATGGATGACACACAATGGATGCCATACACTGGACACAGGGCCATACTATAATCTAACTTGGCTGTAGAACACACTGGACACAGGGTCATACCATAAGCTAACTTAGCCTTTCACTATGTGAGCTAAAAACTGATGGGTTCCTTGTAACCAAATGTCTCGTCTGCAAACCACTATACTGAATATACTTGCATATAAGCCAAATAATTTAGGAAAAATATAAGTCTGGAAGAAGGGGAGGGGGATCTGCTTATCGATGGGCCAAAGTCAAAACATGAAAATTAAGGGGTTTTTGTTGACTGCCAAAATGGCGGTAAATCTTTGGACATGAAAAATTTTTAAAAATTTGTCCTAACACACATATACATTTTTTTTCAAAATACATTTTCGGTGTCCCAACACTTACTATACTGTTATGAACTATTATGATTGTTTTTGTTATTATTTTGCATGTGCATATTTTCTGATTTCTCCAACACGAAATTAAATAAAGATAAATAAAGACTTTATAATTCATGAGCCAGTTTATGTTTAACTGGTAGACCAGGCTGTATTGTAATGTATATTACTTACACAGTGAAAATCATGCTTAGTGTCACTTAAATCCTTCTTTATTCCCAAACATATCAGATGCAGATTTTGCATTATTCATTTTGTTTTGACCAGATAGCATTCTTCCAGATAACATTTCAGCTAGTTGTTAATAGTTTCATTTACACTGATCCACACACTCACGAGTTACCTTTTTTCAATTATATAAGCGATTGTGCAAATTGAGGTAATCTTTAGAAAACAGTTTGCAAATTTAATTGTGCAAGGCATGTAACCAGCATATATTCACATAACTGTTACATGTTCAGAATGGTAATAATAAAGGCTAAAACTCTGAATACTGATCGACTAAGATCATCATCAATCTATTTTAGCTTTGTGTTTTGGCTGAACAAAATCATAATTTTCCACACACTGGAAAGCTGGTTGTTTTGGTATCTCCTTTGTTTATAATTTGCGGATTTGTCTTCTGTTTTCCGACAGCAATACAGGCCAGTCAATTGTTAAAACCCTGAAACTGGTTTGGGTTAAGAGGGAATTTTGACCAGCAACTATACAAGTACTTTAATGTATAATTGCCTTTTACTCCATAATGTTAGCATGATTACCATAATTGTGTAAAACGCGGAGAAAGGTTGCTTACATCAAAGCAAACAACAACTCAGTTTTTACGGTATTACAATAATTTTCAAAGCATTATTTCTGAAACTTCATTATTGTATTTTGGAGATATCATCAAAGTTTAGTGCAGTGGTGACCATGATTAGAATCCAAGGGATATACTTCAATCAGCGCATGTTCAAACCTACAATATACATGCAGTGGCACCATTAGGTAAATATGCTCACTAGCCTAAATGTGTTGAACCAAACCCTATTGTTGTTTATTGTTGTCATACTGGGATCACATTTTAGTGAGTTTGGTATTTACAATTTCAAGGCAAAATAAAAATGTAATAAATACCTAATTGCTGGTGCATTGATACAAGAAGTCTAATGCAATAACACATAAACAAACAAAAATTCATGAGTCAAAAGGGAGAGGTACTGTTCCAGCAACCCACGAATGCTCAATTCTTGTCATCATCCCATTAAATTATATGCAAATCTGAATTAGGCAGAAGCAATACGAAAACAGAAAATTAAATAAATTTCTTGACTTTTCAAACAAATTATATTAACTTATAACATTTCTCTGTAATAATCATACATACCAACTGAGAGGTATACGCGCAATTTTTACTAATATAAGTTTGCCTAAATAAATGCATTTTGAACTTACTGCATGTGTCTTGTGATGTTGTCTCAGATTTGTGGGTCAGCTTATGTGCGGGTCATGCACTTTTAAATGTCTGTACCTATTCAGTTGGGATGGGGGTTGGTTAGCTTATATGCGAACAAGCTTATTTGCGAGTATATTTAGTATTTCCAAAACTTACACATATAACTTGAATCAAACATAATAATAATGCTAATGACACTAATGCTGCTTTCCACAATGGAAAAGTGACAGCTACAGGTTCTATGTGCTAATGACACTAATACTGTTGTATACAATGGAAAAGTGATTGCTATAGGTTGCCATGTGCTACTGACACTAATGCTGTTGTCTACAATGGAAAAGTGATAGCTATAGGTTGATATGTGCTATTAACACCAATGCTGCTGTCCACAATGGAAAAGTGATAGCTATAGGTTGATATGTGCTATTGACACTAATGCTGCTGTCCACAATGGAAAAATGATAGCTATGGTTTATTATGTGCTATTGACACTAATGCTGCTGTCCACAATGGAAAAATGATAGCTATAGGTTGATATGTGCTAATGACACTTACGTTGTTGTCTACAATGGAAAAAGTGACAGCTACAGGTTGATATGTGCTGACACTATTACTGCTGTCCAAAATGGAAACATGGCATCTATAGGTTGCTATGTGCTAATGACACTAATGCTGTTGTCTACAATGGAAAAGTGATAGCTATAGGTTGATATGTGCTATTAACACCAATGCTGCTGTTCACAATGGAAAAGTGATAGCTACAGGTTGATATGTGCTATTGACACTAATGCTGCTGTCCACAATGGAAAAATGATAGCTATGGGTTGATATGTGCTATTGATACCAATGCTGCTGTCCACAATGGAAAAATGATAGCTATAGGTTGCTATGTGCTAATGACACTTATGTTGTTGTCTACAATGGAAAACGTGACAGCTATATGTTGATATGTGCTGACACTATTACTGCTGTCCAAAATGGAAACATGACAGCTATAGGTTGCTATGTGCTAATGACACTAATGCTGTTGTCTACAATGGAAAAGTATCAGCTATATAGGTTGCTATGTGGTGTTGGCCCTAATGATGCTGTCCAAAGGGAAACATCATAGCTATAGGTTGCTATGTGCTAATTACGTTAAAAATGCCTGGACTCCCATTTAAACAGGTGGAGGCGTTCCCTCTCATCTGCTGGGTGGTTTAGTCAACCCTGGTCCCCGACTGGTTTCATTACTACTGTAACTCAGAGGGAATTGTTCTGGTTTATTTGCCTCCACATCCATTCAGTTATCATCTTCCCTGCAATGTGCTAATGACACTAATGCTGCTGTCCACAATGGAAAAGTGCTGAAGCAGGCGAGAAAACGCCCCACCTAAATTGGCACAAGAATCAACAGTGCTGCAAATGCAGGATAGCCTATACTTGGGGCCTGTTTACATTTTCTTGCTTCCTCTCTCTCCAGGAGCTCTTCCTCAAGGGTTCTTATAGCAAGTACATATTTATCTAGGGCAAGATCTTCATCAAAGTTCTTGGCCTGTCTAAAATAATACTTTGCGGCACTCTCTATAGGAAAACTCTGTCCATGTGAAAAGACAGCAAGTGAGATCCTATGTCCCTTACCTGGTCCTGTTTAAGTTTCCTAATGTTTTCAAGTGCCTTTACATATCTTGTTGAAGCAAATATGGCATCAAACTTTTCCTTCAGAGTCTTTCCTTCACTTAGAGGCCTAAAACAGATGTCCAAAAAAAGGCTTTTAGATCAAATGTCAACAAATTCACACAGTACTGCAGTAGCAGTATATGTGCATATTTCAAGCAATTTGCCATTTACTTTATCATGTTTGTTAAAATACAAATAATAAAACCCAATATATTGAGAATGCAAATACAGAATAAATGTACCATTAACAAAGCATTATATGCTGTCCCCATATTTAGCAGCCCTAGGCACTATTACAGTATGGCACACACCTACATCACTGTAATTATTGACCAATAGGTGGTCCTGAATTTTGGTCCAAGTATGCCATCTTGAACTAAATTTACTGTGCAGAAACCCTTGTTTTCTTATAAGACTTACACTGACCTTTGACATTTAAACCCCAAATTCAAAATGTTTCTTTCTTATCATAAGTGCAAGCCATCCCAATGTTTGGTCAAGGAATTCAGTCTAGAACCAAAGTAATTGCACAAAACCCATTTTCTGAGTTTTATTGACCTTGATCTTTGATGCTTTTACCACCAAATTAATGGATCTCTTCCTTAAGTGCAAGTCCTCCGCAAACTATAATCATAGTAAGTGGTCCACAACTAAAGTTATTATGTGAAGACCATTTTTCTCTTTCAGTCACACTGACCTTAATCTATGACCTTTGGACCCCAAATAACTTTCTTACCCACAATATAAGCCGCCACCATCAAACTTTGGTGAAGATACCCGATCAGAATGGAAATTTTTGTGCAGAACCATTTTTTAGTCAGTTACCTTGACTTTTTAAGTTTACATTTGACCTTTGACCTCACGACTGGCTTCTCAAAGACTCCAAGTGCAAGTCATACACAAAGTATAGTTCAGGTTTGTGATGCAGAACTAAAGTCACTGTTCAGAAATGATTTTTTTTCTTCCCTCACAGTAACCTTGACCATTGACCTTTTGGCCCCAAAATGATAACCTTCTTCCTTACCCTGAGTGTGAGCTAGCCAAAAAGCTTGGTCTAAGTCTGAGGTGTAAAACTAATGTTCACTAATCTATAACACTATAATTCCCAGGTGCATTCTGCAAATCACTCCTCATCCAAAATGCAAACAGCTACATTTCAGTCTCAGACATTCTCCCATACTGTTGAACATGCAGAAATATAACCACTAAGTGCTTGTAGTTAAAACTTGCAGCACTTGATTCTGAATGTACTAGACTCAGTACATATGAATCAAGTCACAAAGAATTATGTGTGGAAGACTGTTTTTTGAGAATGTCACCTATCAAGGAGGTGGTATTTATGGGACTGATGATGTAACAAAATGGCAGAGAATGAGAATAATAGGGGTTGGAGAAATACCAATATAATTTGTGGGCAGGAACAAGACTTTGCCAAGATCTTACCTGAAAATTCTGATCCCGAGGGTGGTGTTTCTGAACACTTTACATCATTAAGAAAAGCATAACATCTTTTCAATACTAAAAGCACAAGAAATATTGCAAATGTTTAAGACATAATAAGCCTATTATGACCATCTACAGTGTCAATAAGTGCACTCATTTGAAACAGGTATATCCCACAAGCCTTTCTCACATGGGCAAGCTTTATCATACACAGATAGCAATTAGAGATTACACCAAGATTTCCAATAAGAAAAAAACATATAGGAATGTATTTATTACATAAAGCTCCACAAATTACATTCCTGTGAATGAGGTGGTACAAGAATCAACACTGTTTAGTTAGCAACACAGTACTCATATTTACAAATGCATTTCAACGCAGAAAGAAAACAGTTCCTGGAAAAAAAATGATTTGGGATACTACTACTCACTCAATTTATCTCACTGGAACAGGGTTCCGTAATTCTGTGCAAATCTCAAAATAAAGGGCAGTCAGTATTTTGTGAATGGAAAACAACCAGATACATACTAGAGGGGGTATATCACAAAGGGTCACACTCATTACAATTTGCTCCATATGGCCTTAAACAGAGGAACTTGTGTTGGAAACCAAACTTATGAGATGATGGTGATTCAGGAGCCATGATTCCATTAACTGATGACAATGAATGCTTGAAATCAAACTCTTTCAGGGACATGTCAATACAAGCAATGTCCAATGTAAAGATATAAAGTTGACAGACAAGGGTCAAAGATCTATCCAAACACAACAAAAAACCAAAAACACATCTAGGTCTATGAAACAATGTTCTCCTCAAATTTCATTAGAATATGCTGAATGGTTCTTGGGTTATGCTCATTATAAGCATCATTCAACAGAGAGAAATGAAGCTGACAAGGGCCATAACTGTATCCAAAACAGTGTATAGGAGACAAAATCTAAAAAGGCACATTTCAGCCTGAGACAATGTGCACACCAATTAGCATTAAAATATGTTGAATTTTCTGAGCTATGCTAATTACAAGAATCCGCTGTTGTGGAGATAAAATTGATTGGAAAAGGGCAATAATTCCATCAAAATTGGACCTGAACAGACAAAACATTTAAAACGTACATGTATAACCTGCAATTGATCTATCAAATTGTATCAAAATGTGCATAAGAGCTGCTGAGCTTTAATGGCCACAAGTGTGAACAAATGGAGAGATGCAACAGGAAATTACTATAGTGTTTCCACATCTCAATGCAGGGCTTTGGTGTTTACAAGTGAATGAATGGACAGATGCAACTGGGGATTACTATGGTATTCCTACATTGCAATGCGTGGCTCTATCTAGGTGCAGATGATACTAAACAATAACTTACCATTGTCGAAACAACTTATATTATTAGTCAATTGCTCATGACTTGATTACTCGTACCCCTGTGTCCTTTGGTTGGGTCTTATTATACCCTGTATAACCATTTTGCCTGTGTCCTTTGGTTGCGTTTTGAACATACCCTGTACAACCATTTTGCCTGTATCCTTTGGGTTGGTTTTTCTATTTTGTATTTTAACGCTGAATGTGATTTAATGCAATTAAAATTTATTTTGAAAACATGCAGCCAAATTCCATGCGACATTATACTGGCAATAAGCAATGAAGACCCCGTGCTAACTCTATAGTGTACTGGGTAAAAATGATCATTACTATAATGATACTCCCATTTTAAATTTTTAAATAAACATTTATAGAATTGCTTCTCAATTTCTGAACAAAGTGTGATAATTTAATTTACACTAATGCTATAACAAGAAGGTATTAGGACAAAACAAATGCTTAAGTCACCCAACACACACTCATCCCTACATTTGCTTAATTTGCCCAAACATGCATTTTCTACCTTCTCCATATACTTTCAGCTTACCCCAGTCTTGCTTTGTTCTGTTAACATTTTTCCTTATTCTGTCAACTTTTGTGAAAATGTTAATGGAGCAATTTGAAAGGTGAGAATAAATATTGGGTTACGAAACAAACATCAGATATACATCTGTGTAATTCCCAATAAACAGAATTATCGTTTCCATTAGACTTTTCAAAACTCTCTTATTCTGTTGTACAAAAATAGTGATAAAGTGTCTGACTAATGATATTTGTATTGAAACATATGTACATACAGAATAATCCGCATCTGACTCTACGACTTAATATTCATTATACATGTACCCTATTCATGTAGGAGCCATGATGACTTAGTGGATCGCATTCTGGACTTGAAACCAAAAGGCTGTGGGTTCAGATCCTACTATCAGAGCAGCATTGCCTGGCTACCATAATGTGTCCTTGAGCAATTCACTTTACTTTAACTGCATTGGCACTAAATAACCTTCATGTGCTGTGTTGCCATAAAATAACAAACCATACCCTATACATGCAGCTTATCATTCTGTGTTGTGTTCGGTCAGATAAAGCGATATACATGATTGTTCAAGCTGTTTGAAGTCAGCAAAGGCTTGTAAATGTTCTTAGATCAAAAGGCTATGTACATGTACCATGGTCAAAAGGCTATATACATGTACTGTCATCAAAAGGCTAAATACATGTACTGCCATCAAAAGGCTAAATACATGTACTGCCATCAAAAGGCTATATACATGTACTGTCATCAAAAGGCTATAAACATTTACTATCATTGAAAGGCCATATAAATGACCAAAGAGTATAAAAAGTTACACAAAAACTGTAAAATAATCCAGTAAGCTTACCAAACTTTTAGAACATTATGCTGATTTATTTTCAAAGCAAATGCATGTAGAAAATTTCTTTGCTATTTCTTGCATGAACTGATTAATTATACCTAAATCATAAAAAGTTTTTATTCTTTTTTAATTATTTTTGTAGATATGAAGTCTGTTGCAACATAAAAATTTCATTTTGTCTGATATTGTGTAATATGGTAGTGTTTCTTGTTAACAAAATATACAAGAACATCAATCAGTTTCTTTGACACAAAACTGTAACAGTTAAAACATATTAGGATTCTGATTTAACTTCTCTCTTCCTGGATCTTTAAAATAATTAAATTCAATACACCCATGTGAAATGTGGGTACCCTTCAAGCCACAATAAGTTCAATACACCCATGTGAAATGTTGGTACCATTCAAGCCGCAATAAATTCAATACACCCATGTGAAATGTGGGTACCCTTCAAGCCACAATAAATTCAAAACACCCATGAGAAATGTGTGTACCCTTCAAGCAGGAATAATTTCAATACACCAGTGTGAAATGTGGGTACCCTTTAAGCTGCAATAAATTCAAAACAGTAAGCATTTACATCTCTTTCCATTTCTATCAAAATGAATTTAGGTTCAGAACAGTACAGGCATAGAAAGTCATCATGTATGTGAACAACAAAGCTGTTAATGAATTCAGCTTCCACTCATTGTGCACTAAGCCCATTTAACACAATTAGATTCATACAGTCTTAAATTGATGGGAAAATTTGTGTCAAATGCAGCCAAAGGTCTGTATCTTCTACACAATACCTTTTTTCTTTCATCATAGCATCAACATGAAAATAGGTAAAGTTCAGCTGCCTGTCAAACATCATATTTAACCCACTAATCCATTGTTTTGATGATATTTTGCTCATTTCACTATGATTTCTTCTCTTTGCCTTTGGTGCTAATGTGCATCAGACATATGTAGTTCTTGATTCCTTGATTACTATGTAATTGTTGAAGGACACATGATGGAAAAACAATCCTTTAGCCCTTTCCCTTTTCAGAAAATGCAATTTCAACTATGCTATAGCTTCCCTGACGATACTGCTTTCCCTCCCCAACATGGGTGCATTACAGAAAATGCTGCCTATTTGTTATAATTCTATTCTGTTTTAAAAGGTAAAATTTCAACCTTTTTCCCTAACAGTTTTACCACTTTCTGATTTTGCAGGTCATTGCTCCACTTGTGAAAAAATTTTGATTGCATGAACATTTCTGGTGCTACTGCACTCTTGTTGAATAGGCTAATTCCTATCTTTCTGAAGAAAGCAGTTATAATGTTCAATGTCATGGATTTGGCTTAGGCTCTGCATTTGATTCAGGCTGCTGTCCAAAGGTTACACTCATCAGACTATGTTTTCTTGATGAAAACAAATCATCCAGCATAACTGTACTATGTAATCTTGATGAAAACAAATCATCCAGCATAACTGTACTATGCAATCTTGCAGAAAACAAATCATCCAGCATCACTGTATTATGTAATCTTGATGAAAACAAATCATCCATCATAACTGTACTATGTAATCTTGATGAAAACAAATCATCCAGCATCACTGTATTATGTAATCTTGATGAAAACAAATCATCCAGCATCACTGTACTATGTAATCTTGATGAAAACAAATCATCCAGCATCACTGTACTATGTAATCTTGATGAAAACAAATCATCTAGCATCACTGTACTATGCAATCTTGATGAAAACAAATCATCCAGCATCACTGTACTATGTAATTGTTATGAAAACAAATCATCCAGCATCATTGTATCATGTAATCTTGATGAAAACAAATCATCCAGCATCATTGTACTATGTAATCTTGATGAAAACAAATCATCCAGCATCACTGTACTATGTAATCTTGATGAAAACAAATCATCCAGCATCACTGTATTATGTAATCTTGATGAAAACAAATCATCTAGCATCACTGTACTATGTAATTTTGATGAAAACAAATCATCCAGCATCACTGTACTATGTAATTTTGATGAAAATAAATCATCCAGCATCACTGTACTATGTAATCTTGACGAAAACAAATCATCCAGCATCACTGTATTATGTAATCTTGATGAAAACAAATCATCCAGCATAACTGTACTATGTAATCTTGATGAAAACAAATCAATCTAGCATCACTGTACTATGTAATTTTGATGAAAACAAATCATCCAGCATCACTGTACTATGTAATCTTGATGAAAATAAATCATCCAGCATCACTGTACTATGTAATCTTGACAAAAACAAATCATCCAGCATCATTGTACTATGCAATCTTGATGAAAACAAATCATCCAGCATCACTGTACGATGCAATCTTGATGAAAACAAATCATCCAGCATCACTGTACTATGTAATCTTGATGAAAACAAATCATCTAGCATCACTGTACTGTGTAATCTTGATGAAAACAAATCAATCAGAACCATTGTATTATGTAATCTTGATGAAAGCAAATCAGCCAGCATCATTTGTACTATGTAATCTTGATGAAAACAAATCAATCAGAATCATTGTACTATGTAATCTTGATGAAAACAAATCAATCAGAATCATTGTACTATGTAATCTTGCTAAAAACAAATCAATCAGAATCATTGTACTATGTAATCTTGCTGAAAACAAATCAGCCAGCATCACTGTACTATGTAATCTTGATGAAAACAAATCAATCAGAATCACTGTACTATGTAATCTTGATGAAAACAAATCAATCAGAATCACTGTACTATGTAAACTTGATGAAAACAAATCAATCAGAATCATTGTATTATGTAATCTTAATGAAAACAAATCAATCAGAATCATTGTATTATGTAATCTTGATGAACAAATCAATCAGAATTATTGTAATATGTAATCTTGATGAAAACAAATCAATCAGAACCATTGTATTTTGTAATCTTGATGAAAACAAATCAGCATTGTACTATGTAATCTTGATGAAAACAAATTGTACTATGTAATCTTGATGAAAACAAATCAATCAGAATCACTGTACTATGTAATCTTGATGAAAACAAATCAATCAGAATCACTGTACTATGTAATCTTGATGAAAACAAATCAATCAGAATCACTGTACTATGTAATCTTGATGAAAACAAATCAATCAGAATCATTGTATTATGTAATCTTGATGAAAACAAATCAATCAGAATCATTGTATTATGTAATCTTGATAAAAACAAATCAATCAGAATCATTGTATTATGTAATCTTGATGAACAAATCAATCAGAATTATTGTAATATGTAATCTTGATGAAAACAAATCAATCAGAACCATTGTATTTTGTAATCTTGATGAAAACAAATCAGCCAGCATCATTGTACTATGTAATCTTGATGAAAACAAATCAATCAGAATCACTGTACTATGTAATCTTGATGAAAACAAATCAATCAGAATTATTGTAATATGTAATCTTGATGAAAACAAATCAATCAGAATCATTGTATTATGTAATCTTGATGAAAACAAATCAATCAGAATCATTGTATTATGTAATCTTGATAAAAACAAATCAATCAGAATCATTGTATTATGTAATCTTGATGAAAACAAATCATCCATCGTAACTGTACTATGTAATCTTGCTGAAAACATATCATTCAGCATCACTGTACTATGTAATCTTGCTGAAAACAAATCATCCAGCATCACTGTACTATGTAATCTTCCTGAAAACAAATCATCCAGCATCACTGTACTATGTAATCTTGATGAAAACAAATCATCTAGCATCACTGTACTATGTAATCTTGATGAAAACAAATCAATCAGAATCATTGTATTATGTAATCTTGATGAAAGCAAATCAGCAAGCATCACTGTACTATGCATACATTCCAACCCCCCAATCCCCCGAGAGGTATAAGCATAATTATTATTATTATAAGTGGCACAAAAGCATCACTTGGGTAAAAAGTGTACTCTATATACAACATGCCAGAATTACAGCAAGTATGAAAAGATACATTTTTATGACAGACCTGGTTCTGCAGCTTGTCAAAATTCTTGTCAAAAGGGCAAAATCAACATGGATTAGAATCAGAATACAAACAAAAAATATACTGAAAAATTATTTATATTCAGCACTCACTTCAACTAGTCTACATATGTAATTTTCGCTGAATGATCGTGAACTGGAATTCTGCAATGATCAAGGTCAGGTGCTCAGAGTGCTGTATTACATTATTTGCATATTCTTTTAAATTTGTAAAGGTGTGTTGATGTGTCACTTTTTCTGAACTGACATGTTTTGAAGTTTGAAAGAAATCCATCTGCTCTAACATTTTCCATCATATAACATCCACAACTCACAGCATAAAGCACTTCACTTAACATCTGAGCACCATTTTCTTTAAAAATATAGACTGGTTTCCTTACCTAACTAGCTTATCAATAAAATGAATCTGTTAGGCAAAGTACACTTTTGAAGAAACCCGTCTGTTTACTTGGAAATGCAGTCATATTCAGTTCCTATAAATAGCAAAGAAGGAAAATTTTCTTACACAGCAGTCATCTTTATTTTAAGAATATTCTCAAATTTATAAGAGTGGAATTAAAGAGATGATAATAAAATGACAACAACAACTTTTTATTGCTTTATTTTTATTTTAGTTTTTAATGTAGCAAAAAAGTGTAATCCATATGCAGTCTTGCAGAAAACATAATTTGCTGAAGAAAAAAAAGCAATGGTTGGCATGTATGTACTATGTAATCTGGAACAAAACAGATCATCCAGTGTCACTTTACTATGTAATCTTGATGAAAACAAATCATCCAGCATCATTGTACTATGTAATCTTGATGAAAACAAATCATCCAGCATCATTGTACTATGTAATCTTGATGAAAACAAATCATCCAGCATCACTGTACTATGTAATCTTGATTGAAACAAATCATCCAGCATCATTGTACTATGCAATCTTGACGAAAACAGATCATCCAGCATCATTGTACTATGTAATCTTGATGAAAACAAATCATCCAGCATCACTGTACTATGTAATCTTGATGAAAACAAATCATCCAGCATCACTGTACTATGTAATCTTGATGAAAACAAATCATCCAGCATCACTGTACTATGTAACCTTGATGAAAACAAATCATCCAGCATCACTGTACTATGTAATCTTGATGAAAACAAATCATCCAGCATCACTGTATTATGTAATCTTGATGAAAACAAATCATCCAGCATCACTGTACTATGTAATCTTGATGAAAACGAATCATCCAGCATCACTGTACTATGTAATCTTGATGAAAACAAATCATCCAGCATCACTGTACTATGTAATCTTGATGAAAACAAATCATCCAGTATCATTGTATTATGTAATCTTGATGAAAACAAATCATCCAGCTTCACTGTACTATGTAATCTTGATGAAAACAAATCATCTAGCATCACTGTACTATGTAATCTTGATGAAAACAAATCATCCAGCATCACTGTATTATGTAATCTTGATTAAACTTGATTAAAACAAATCATCCAGCATCATTGTACTAAATTCATCTAGCATCACTGTACTATGTAATCTTGATGAAAGCAACTCAGCCATCATCAAGTGGTTGCAGTACATGAGAGATGGAGAAAGCACATAAAGGACAATCTTGTGTACTTTAAACCTCTGAACAGTATCTAGTGATACATGTGAGGCATGCCAATCAATAATGAGTAAAGTGTGGTCATTCTTATTCAAACCCACTTTAATGTATTTCATTAAATACTCTTCCACTTATATTCTGGAATACAGAGCTGTTCGACACTCAATGTCTCAAACAGCAATACCTGTTCCAATGCTTCTTTTACCTTCTCATTCATTCTTTTCCCTTAAATAAGAAAGAAACATACGGTTGTCTATGCAGCATTATCACATGCAATAAATATTACTGTTGTGGAATTGGGAGATGCTACAGCCTGCAGCTTGCTGGATTTTCTGGAAATTACAGTGGGTGGCTGATGGGCAGGCAGGAGGCTGGTCTCATCCATGTTGTACATCAGACTTGGTATAGATTTGAGGTCATATTTTTCCAAGATATTATCAAGGTGACTGAAATAATGGTTCTCCAGTACTATTTTTTTTGTTAAGCACTGTGCTTCTGTCACTGTCAATGATCTTGTTTGTATCACTCTTAGCTCTAGTCACTTGTCAGTGGTCTTGACTGTAGCACGTTATACTCTTGTCACTGTCAGTTATCTTGGTTGTATTACACTTAGTTCTTGTCACTGTCAGTTATCTTGGTTGTATTACACTTAGTTCTTGTAAATGTTAGTTACACTTAGTTCTTGTCACCGTCAGTTATCTTGGTTGTATTACACTTAGTTCTTGTCACTGTCAGTTATCTTAGTTGTATTACACTTAGTTCTTGTCACTGTCAGTTATCTTGGTTGTATTACACTTAGTTCTTGTCACTGTTAGTTATCTTGGTTGTATTACACTTAGTTCTTGTCACTGTTAGTTATCTTGGTTGTATTACACTTAGTTCTTGTCACTGTCAGTTATCTTAGTTGTATTACACTTAGTTCTTGTCACTGTTAGTTCTCTTGGTTGTATTACACTTAGTTCTTGTCACTGATAGTTCTCTTGGTTGTATTACACTTCGTTCTTGTCACTGTCAGTTATCTTGGTTGTATTACACTTGGTTCTTGTCACTGTTAGTTATCTTGGTTGTATTACACTTAGTTCTTGTCACTGTCAGTTATCTTGGTTGTATTACAATCAGTTCTTGTCATTGTCAGTTATCTTGGTTGTATTACACTTAGTTCTTGTCACTGTCAGTTATCTTGGTTGTATTACACTTAGTTCTTGTCACTGTTAGTTAACTTGGTTGTATTACACTTAGTTCTTGTCACCATCAGTTACCTTGGTTGTATTACACTTAGTTCTTGTCACCGTCAGTTATCTTGGTTGTATTACAATCAGTTCTTGTCACTGTCAGTTATCTTGGTTGTATTACACTTAGTTCTTGTCACTGTTAGTTATCTTGGTTGTATTACACTTAGTTCTTGTCACTGTCAGTTATCTTGGTTGTATTACAATCAGTTCTTGTCACTGTCAGTTATCTTGGTTGTATTACACTTAGTTCTTGTAAATGTTAGTTACACTTAGTTCTTGTCACCGTCAGTTATCTTGGTTGTATTACACTTAGTTCTTGTCACTGTCAGTTATCTTAGCTGTATTACACTTAGTTCTTGTCACTGTCAGTTGTCTTGGTTGTATTACACTTAGTTCTTGTCACTGTCAGTTATCTTAGTTGTATTACACTTAGTTCTTGTCACCATCAGTTATCTTGGTTGTATTACAATCAGTTCTTGTCACCATCAGCTATCTTGGTTGTATTACAATCAGTTCTTGTCACTGTCAGTTATCTTGGTTGTATTACACTTAGTTCTTGTCACTGTTAGTTATCTTGGTTGTATTACACTTAGTTCTTGTCATTGTTAGTTCTCTTGGTTGTATTACACTTCTTTCTTGTCACTGTCAGTTATCTTGGTTGTATTACACTTAGTTCTTGTCACTGTTAGTTATCTTGGTTGTATTACACTTAGTTCTTGTCACTGTCAGTTATCTTGGTTGTATTACAATCAGTTCTTGTCACTGTCAGTTATCTTGGTTGTATTACACTTAGTTCTTGTCACTGTCAGTTATCTTGGTTGTATTACACTTAGTTCTTGTCACTGTCAGTTATCTTGGTTGTATTACAATCAGTTCTTGTCACTGTCAGTTATCTTGGTTGTATTACACTTAGTTCTTGTCACTGTTAGTTATCTTGGTTGTATTACACTTAGTTCTTGTCACCATCAGTTATCTTGGTTGTATTACACTTAGTTCTTGTCAACGTCAGTTATCTTGGTTGTATTACACTTAGTTCTTGTCAACATCAGTTATCTTGGTTGTATTACACTTAGTTCTTGTCACTGTTAGTTATCTTGGTTGTATTACACTTAGTTCTTGTCACCGTCAGTTATCTTGGTTGTATTACACTTAGTTCTTGTCAACGTCAGTTATCTTGGTTGTATTACACTTAGTTCTTGTCAACATCAGTTATCTTGGTTGTATTACACTTAGTTCTTGTCACCGTTAGTTATCTTGGTTGTATTACACTTAGTTCTTGTCACCGTCAGTTATCTTGGTTGTATTACACTAAGTTCTTGTCACTGTTAGCTATCTTGGTTGTATTACACTTAGTTCTTGTCACTGTCAGTTATCGTGGTTGTATTACACTTAGTTCTTGTCACTGTCAGTTATCTTGGTTGTATTACACTTAGTTCTTGTCACTGTCAGTTATCTTGGTTGTATTACACTTGGTTCTTGTCACTGTCAGTTATCTTGGTTGTATTACACTTAGTTCTTGTCACTGTCAGTTATCTTAGTTGTATTACAATCAGTTCTTGTCACTGTCAGTTATCTTGGTTGTATTACACTTAGTTCATGTCACTGTCAGTTATCTTGGTTGTATTACACTTAGTTCTTGTCACTGTCAGTTATCTTGGTTGTATTACACTTAGTTCTTGTCACTGTCAGTTATCTTGGTTGTATTACACTTAGTTCTTGTCACTGTCAGTTATCTTGGTTGTATTACACTTAGTTCTTGTCACTGTCAGTTATCTTAGTTGTATTACACTGTGCTCTTGTTGTTGCAAGTGATCTAAGTTATATCATACTTTGTTTGCTTCTCCATCTTGTAAGAACCCATAATGCCAATTATTGCTCAGTCTCACATCTATCTGTAGTCTTCCAAGATTCAGTGACATTTCTACTGTCAACATATTAACATGTGATTTGTTCATACCATCACCCAGCTGGGACAATGTCTCCTCCTCTGTTTTTAACATGTGTATCTTTACCCATGTTTTAGTTTGGGAGATCAGGCTGACCATATTCAACACTTTGCCTCAGGAACTCCAAATCTTACTGCTTCGTTAAACTGAGTCTGACATGTTCATTTCCTTGGCAGCTTTGAAGGCTAGGCTTAAATTGCATCATACTGTTTAAATATTTTCTTCTCATGATATTATAGGATTGTTTCGATTAAACAAATTCATTGATATTTCTTTTTACAATAAAAATTGAAGTTTGTTTAAATACTTATCTAAATCAACATATTTTACCTTGCATCATCTCAAAATTAAATATAAGGAAAAGTTTCAAAACTGATTTGCTTATTAAGCTGTAAAACTCCATATGCATTTTGTTGTAATGAATGTGTAAAACAAGATAATACTCCATATGCATTTTGTTGTAATGAATGCATTTATTTTGGGCATGTTTACAGCAAGTCGTTCAGCCTACATTGGTTCTATGATGATCAAGTGAATGCTTGAGAATGAACATCATTTTCAACTGAAAGCTACAACAGCATAACATTATTAGCTACAAGACGAGGGAAAATGAGTAAGTTAACTTTTGATATTTAAATTTCTTTTCTTTTGTGATAAGTGCAAATTATCTATAATTTTCAATGAGCACATGCTTTTGTCACGAGATATTCATGTCTGACACTGTGTCACAAATGCTGCCAAATTAGATGAAAAAAGATGTATTTCCATCACTTAACGATAAATCTGCCTGTAAAAAAATTCACATGACTTAACAAGTACCCACAAATCCCAGAATAGAGACCCCTTCTGCTTAACACTGTCTAATAAAAGAAAAATACTGTGACATGAGGACTGGATTTCCATGTCTTGGTGCCAACTCGGATACAGATTCTGTTAGTCTCACCTTGTGTAAAACATTCAAAAGCACATCATTCTGTTAAGAAAGGTACTGACCAGTTGGAGTCTTCTTGATGGCAGAAAATAACATTCTCAAGAACAGGTTTGGCAACACCCAAATATGTTATCATCTGTAATGAAAAACAAGCCATTTGCAACATGGGAAAACTAAGGAAAGAAACATCACCAACACAAAGAAAATTCCTCTCATGTTTATAAAAAAAATAAAAAACAGAATGAACAGGTAACCCCAGACTGACAGTTAACAAGATTTACCTTCACAATGGCATATGGGAACAAGACAATGTTTAATGGTAAACTACTCCTTAAAAAATATATATATGCATGCCACTCGCCAATTCACCGACTCTAGATGATACAAAGCTTGTTCCCTTCTGTTCTTCTCTCCCTCTCTCACTTTCACACACACAATGACATTCCCTCCCGCCCAGGTGATGTATATCGATATGGTAGCTGGATTCTTGAACATTGGAGAAATTTTAGCTATTTAAATATCTGAAAATTAGATTGCAAAAATAAAATCATTTAAAATTTATCCTTTCACTTAATAAAACCTTCCCAAAACTAAAGTTAAAAAATGTCACCAAATGCCTTTTTGGAGAAAGTCACTATATTTTTTACATACACTAAACTTAACTACTGTACACTGTCTTTTCATTTTAAATTTACCTCTTTATCAAGATCCGCACACTTGGAATTAATACTCTGCTTCTCTCCTGCTGCATTTCTTCTGGTTATAACACCATCCAGTGTCCTGGTTTCAATCTTTTTGGCCTACAGGAAGAAAAAAATTAATGATCTGACTGCAGTTGACTAAAGACATTGCTTTCTATGACTGACATGTATAAACACAGTCTCAACTCATTTTTGAACTTTAACCAACAGACAATTTAATTGGGAGTTCATTGGCTAATTGGCTGGTGTGCCCAACTCATGACCAAAATGGTGAAGGTTATAATCCAGGTCAGGTTGACCGACATGATGCATCTATCAGCATGGTAATTCACTTCAATTGCTCTAGCATGATATTCTGACAAGGACCAATCATATACTTTATATATATACATATGGTATAAGTAATAGGAGTTTTTATTAGTATATGATGCCTTATTACTGTAAGTACTGGGTTTCAGTACACATTTTTGGGGGAAAAATTGCATTGGTGTATGAAGACTAAACAAACTTTCAAACCCTTTTGTGATAAGGAAGATAAAGTAGAGCAGTTTTACTTTAAAAAGCTGGGAAAAAGTAGGGAAAAGTAGGGGAAAATGCAGAAACAGAGAGAAAAGTTAGGCAAAATGACATAATTGACTTCTTTACCTGAGCCAACCATACCTCTACTCACATCACTAATCATATATCTGCTTCTCGAATCCAGAAAACTTCTTTTCTTTCTCAAGAATAAAGAGATTTCACACTACAGAAACTAAGTTTTATCTGGAACAGCCATCAGAGTTACTGCCCCTGTCACACATGAAATGCAAGAAATGGACGGACCAGTCTGCCTATGCAGATTCATAACACCAGATGTTCCATTAAAACTACATAAATTACTGAAATGAAGGTACTAACAGGCAAATAACCTCTCCATGATGGATAGTACATACTCAATGCATAAAAGAATGTCTCCAAAATTTTAGAAACCTAGGCATAACAGAGCTGATTTGAAGAAACATAGGGAAAAGTAGTTAGCCAATGAAAAGCAGAGAAGTTGGAAAAAGTAGGGCCTAAATAACCTGAAAATAATATAAACACGCAATTACAGGCACAAATGCAACTGTATTATCATGAGATATGGCACTCTGTAAACTTGTGGATCTATAATTTATGATCAAATACATACAACCTATATCAAGTAAAGAAAGGGGTAAAGGATGATTCCAGATGAATGAATTAAGATCTGACAGACAACAAACCTACACATGCATATAATGACTAAAAGAGGTTTGAGGGGTTTTTTTTCCTCCAATTTTAGCACCACTAATCCCATAAAGAGTCTCAATTTTACCTATACAACACTGTTCAACAAAAGTACCATAAATGCAATGTTTAACAGTATGCTATGTAGGCAATAGCTGGACATGTTGACTGAAGATTATTGACCAATGGGTCTCAATGATCTGGACCATTGATAAAGGTATGCAGCCTTGAAATATATTAATATGCAGACTTCATTATTTTTTATTACACTAACCATGACCATGACCTCTTACCTTTAGAATGTAGAATCTATAGGTTTCTGCAAGACATCCACACTGTTTGGTCAAAGAACTTACTCCATAACAAAAATTATTCTGAAAAACCCATTTTTCTTTCAGACATAATGACAATGCCCCTTTCACCCCCAAATCAAGAAACCTCTTCCATACCTTAAGAGCATGCATTCCACAAACTTGGGCAATGGTTGTGGTTAAAAACTAAAGTTATTATGCAGAAGAAAAAAAAATTTCCTCTTTCAGTCACAATGACCTGGACCTGTGAACTTATGACTCCAAAATCATAAGCTTCTTTCTTACATAACATGTTAATTAGCCACACACTTTGGTGAAGACAAAAGGTCCATAACCAATCTGTTTTGGAGAATTCTTTTTTTTTTTCTTTCAGCCACTGAGGCCTAGTCCTTTGCCCTTTTTAACCCAAAATCAATAGGCTTCTTCCTTAACACCAAGTGCAAACCATCCACAAAATATGTTCCAGGTATGGATCTACAACTAATGGCATGACATCAAAAAAATTCTTCCTTCAGTCACAGTAACTTTCACCTTTGACCTTTTGACCTGAAATCAATAGGTTTCTTCTCTACCCCAAGTGCAAGTCAGCCACATGAGCAATAGATGATGGTAGATTAAAACATGGCAGATTCTTTTGCTTCACATGATGTGGTATTTTTCAGTATATCTGTGGACTGAAATAAACATGATGAAACTTTTTCGGTTTTCATTTGTTAATGTAAACACAGAATGTCATTGCTTTGCTGGCGACTTAACAGACAGGCTAATATTATTAATGTGGGTTTGGTTGCTTGTAGACATGATTCTGGTCCTCCATAACAAAAACTGAAAATGTAAAGGGGATTGGGTTAGGTCCTCCCCCAATGGTTTTCACAGGGCATTGACCCTGATCAGGGGTTTCCTGATGGCTGCCCCTTGTCCCCAGCTAAAAATGCATTTTAGACTTGTAAAACATACAAAGCTGCTCCTGACAGACCTTATTATTGCAAAGATGTTACTTCATTCCAACAATAGAAAAATCATTTGAAAAATAAAAAACTTACCAAACTTTAAACAATACTTGAAGGATTTCACAATGTTCATTGTCAGTTCAACTTGCTGTCCAATAATATTTGTGCTTAAGTTATTACATGTGCTGGTCAG